>JAENPR010001008.1:0-237861 GCA_018135685.1 Themeda triandra | reverse complement strand
TTGGATGTGAGCTTCCAACTTGCTTCCCGGCTTGACATGCACTACACAACTTGTCCTTCTCAAATACAACATCTTTCAAGCCTTCAACAAGATTGTGTTGTGTGAGCTTCTTCAATTGTTTCATGCCAACATGTCCAAGCCTTCTATGCCAAAGCCATCCCAAACTTGATTTTGATATCAAACATGTTGTCAAAGAAGCTTCACTAGTGTTGAAATCAACAAGATAGAGATTCTCATATCTAAAGCCTTTGAACACCAAGTTGGAGCCATCAAGAGAAACTACCTCAACATCATTTGCTCCAAAGATGCACTTGTAGCCTAGATCACAAATTTGTGCCACCGAGAGAAGATTGAAATCCAAGCTTTCAACTAGCAACACATTGGAAACACTCATGTCATTTGATATTGCAATCTTGCCCAAACCAACAACCTTGCCTTTCTTGTTATTCCCAAAAGTGATTGCCTCAATGCCACTATCATTCTTCTCAATTGAATCAAACATTCTTGATGTGCCGGTCATGTGTTGAGAACACCCACTATCAATGATCCAATGCCTTCCTCCGGCTTTATAGTTCACCTACAAGCAAATCAATGAAGCTTAGGTACCCATTTTTGCTTGGGTCCTTGTAGGTTAGTGACTAAGCTCTTTGGTACCCAAATAGCCTTCTTCTTTGGGCCAATAATGGGTGTACCAACAAACTTAGCTTGCACACCTTTCACACCCTTGGTAAGCACATAACAGAATCAAAAGATATAGCATTGTCAAGTTTCTTGTTTTGTTGCTTCTTGTTGCAATTTGCTCTAGGTGCCCAACTTGCTTGCATCTATAGCAAAACCGACCATTGCTCTTCACAAAGCTAGGCTTAGGAGTTGCAAAGGCCGACTTGCCCTTCTTGGGGGGTATAGCCCAATCCCTCTTTGTTAAGAGAAACCTTTGGCTACCCAAGCACTTTAGCAAGCGGGCCTCACCACCATAGGCTTTGCCTAAGGCATGAAAGTGAGCTCATCCACCTCCTTCTTGAGAGTCTCATTCTCAACCATAAGTGTAGCATCACAAGTGAAGCCATCACTAGTAGTAGAGATAGAGTCGGTGGTGGTGGTGGATGATGTGCTACAAGAAGGGTTAGCATTTGTCATGATGATAGTTGATAAAAAGACTCATCAATGATGTCACAAGTAAGGCCTATATCACATGATGCAACCACCACTTTCTTTGCTTGTTGCTCAAGAAGAAGTGAGTGAGCCTTTTCAAGCTTAGAATGAGCATCACCAAGTTTCTCATGGTCTACCACTAGACACTCATGAGTGGTCATAAGCTCACCTAGGGCTTTCTCAAGTATTTCTACTTTCATTGAAAGCTTCTTGCACTCCTTTTCCTTGGCAATAGCTATATCTCTAGTTTCTTGCATCAAGTCATATAATTGATCCTTATAAGGTTCATCATCATCATCAACATTATCAACATCGTGAGCATATTCCATCTCACTATCATCATCACTATCATCATATTGTACCTTGGTTTCCTTGGCCATGAAGCACGATGGTGATGAAGAGAATAATGAAGGCTTCTTGTTGATGGCGATGGAAGCCATGGCCTTGTTGCTTGTATCTTCATCTTCATCATCATTATCACTCTCCCAAGTGACCACAAATGCACCATTCTTGCCCTTCTTGAGTGTCATCTTGGCCTCATGCTTCTTCTTCTCAAATTTGCCCTTGTTGTAGTTCTTCTTCTTCTCATATGGGCATTCGGCTTGTAGATGCTCGGTGCTATCACAATTGAAGCACTTTCTTGGTTGCTCTTGCTTCTTGAAGTTGTTTCTCTTGAAGCCTCTTCTCTTGATGAACATGTGTCCCATCTTCTTCACCACAAGAGCTAGTGCCTCATCATCAATCTCAAAGTCACCATCTTCCTCATTGGTTTCTTCTTCTTCAAAGATTGGTGCTTTGCCCTTGGAGGATGTGGCTTGGAATGCCACGGTCTTCTTCTTCTTCTCCTCTTCCACCTTCTCATCATCTTGATCAAATTTGTCATATGTCAAGACTTCACCAAGTAAATCATTTGGCTTCTTATTTTTAAGCCCATCTCTTTGTAGCATTAGCTTCAACATCTTGAAGCTCTTCGGCAAGCAAATCAAGAACTTGTGACAAAAGTCTTCATCTTTTGTCTTGTGCCCCAAACTCTTGAGATCATTCACAATCACTTGTAAGCGATGAAACATTTCAATGATTGTTTCATCCTCTTTGTTCTTGAAGTTCTCGAACTCACTCTTGAGTCCATATAACTTGGCACTCTTCACAACCTTGGTGCCCTCATATGTCTCACCCAACCTTGTCCATACTTCACTAGCAAGTTCCAAATCCTTGATCCCCTCAAACACCTTTGTATCAATGCCATTGTATAGGGTGTTGAGAGCCATTCTATTGCATGTGATGTTGGCTTTATCTTCATCTAAGTGAGATGATCATCTTTCTCTCCAATGATCAAAAGAACTAACTCCATCAAACATAGGCGGTTTGCCCCCAACATGGTTGAACACAATTTGAGCCATCTTAACACCGTAGGATGTTAAGCCTTGCACTAAAACGGTGACCTCGGCTCCGATACCACTTGTAAGGTCCTAGATGGCTAGAGGGGGGTGAATAGCCTATAAAAATTTCTACAAACTCACTAAGCAAGCTTCGTTAGATACACAAACGGCGGAAAGCAAGTTATGCTTAGCCTACTAGATGTTGCAAGCCTCCTATCCAAGCAATTGTAGTAGGTGATCACTAGTACACACAAAAGCTACCACTAGTGATCAAGAGTTCTGCCCACAGGATTTAGTCTACACAAGATGTGGTTCCCGACCGACCACGCAAGCAATTCTACTTTGCAAGAATGTAATCAAAGTAATACAAGAGAGGATGAGACTTGTTATGCCGACGCGTCGAGTCGAGGTTGCCAATCACCAAGAGAATGAGCAATCGATCACAATCGGCAACACACAATCGATGACAACCAATCACCGGAGACAAGGATGAACACAATTGTTTTTGTTCACCCGGTGTTCACTTGGGCACCGCCAAGCTACGTCACCAGTTGTGTCGACCAACACCTAGATGGTTCCTCGGTGTGACCCTCAAGTCACTAGCCCCTCAAGGCTCGCCCCGCAAGGCACCGCAAGACACCACTCTCAAGCGAGGTACTCAACGACACGCGCAATCCACTAGGATGCTCTTCGTGATCCCCACGAGGTGAGCTCAAACCTCTCACAAGCAACCGGAGGTGGCCAACAATCTCCAAGCCGGCTAGGAGCGGTACTCTCCAAGAGTAACAAGAAATCCACCGCGAAACCACCCACAAGTGCCACTAGATGCCCTCAAGCAATGCAATGCACTAGGTGATTCACTCAATCTCTCTTAGGATGAACAACCAAGTAAGGGAGAAGAGTGGGAGAGAGTCTCTTAGCTCAAAGAATGCACAAGGGATGAGAAATGGCCAAGAGACCTCCCCAAGGGCCGGCCACCTTCTATTTATAACCCCTCAAACAAATGTGACCGTTACCCCCTCGGGGCCCGAAAGACGCGCCGGGACGCGTACCGGGTGCCCCAAACCGCCGGACGCGTCCGGCACTTCTTCCCGCGGCGGCCGGCCGACCGTTGGCGCCGCGGCCAACCGTGCGTCGCCACGTGGGCGTCCGGCGCTGCGTCCGGCGCACGCCACAGCGCGTCCGGCGCCCGCGTCCGCTCGCAACGCCGAGCTCTGGAACTTTCTGTTCCGAGTCCGGCGTGCGCCGGACGCTGCACCCGCGTCCGCCGCGAGCGAGCCACCGCATCGCGCCGTCTTCCACCGACGCCGGACCCAGCATAGTAAACACGCCGAGTCCGCGCCTGCGTCCGCCGCGCGTCCGACGACATCTTCGCAGCCACCACCTCGCGCCACGCCACAATGCGCCGGACGCGTCCCGCGCCGCTGGCGCGTCCGGCGCCTCTTCCCGGTGCTGACTTCATCGTTTTTGTCGCCGTGTCGTGACACCAACTTCTCCAACATGCTATCCAACAAGTATACCAACTTGATCAACGAGATAGCATGATTTCAACTAAATTTTGCATCCGGCGCAATAGAAAATATGCATCCATTTTCCCAAAAACGCCGAATCCGCCTCACAAAGGCTCGGCGGGAGGAAGAGGGGGACCCAAACCCATCTCTACCCCCGCAAACCACGCGCGCCCAAACGCCACCTTTGTAAATGTGCCAACACCACCAAGTGTACATCTCCATGTGTTTGTGTGTTAGCTTTTCACAACCATTTCCCAAAGGTTAGGTTAGCTCACTAGGCCCTACATGCAATGCACTTCATGAATTCACCTAGTGGCACCCGTGCGTCGAATAGCCGATAAGACTTCCCCTCTTAATAGTGCGGCTATCGATCCTAAACCACTCACACCCTCTATGGTGTCTTGAGTGCAAAAACAAAATGGCCCTATCGGTTATACCTTTGCCTTGAGCCCATTTTGTTCCTCCAAATGATATGAACACTTCACACCATCATGTGACCGTCTCGATCCATCGACCTCGACTTTACTTGCCCTTCACCGTGCATCGGTCCATCGGCGCCTAGTCTTGCCCGAGCTTCACCATCGCATGGTCCTTCACTCCGAAGCCTCGACTAGCCCTTCACCTTCAACACCGGTCCATGGAGCCAAGCATCGTCTTGATCTTCATCTTTGATCACATGACACGTGTCATGCTTCATATTCAATATGCTCATCATGTGGACAACCTTTCTCTAAATCAACCACTTAGATAAACAAGGTTAGTCCTAGGTTTCATCAATTAGCCAAAAACAAACTAGGGACTTTCAATCTCCCCCTTTTTGGTAATTGATGACAACCTCAACAAAGATGATTTTATAATAAAGATTTTGAACTTGTCATACTTGTCCAATCATTAAGCTCACAAGAGAAATTTGGACAACTATAGCAAGTTCGGTTTTGGTAGTATTGCTCCCCCTACATATGTGCATAGAGTTTGGATTTGAAGCTTTGCACATATGCATGGATAGAAGTGTGGGGAGAGTAATTCTACCAAAATGATGCTAAGGTGTAAGAAATGGACCTTTGAAGCGTGATACCAATCGGAGTTGCCTTTTACACCATCCTTAGCACCATATAGTAACTAGACATCCATCAAAAACTCAAGAACCCCGTGAGATCAACATTATAAGCAAAGTTCTTGAACCACTTGTAAAGGCAAGGGGAGTCTAGTTACAACCTATGCATGCTAGTAGATCATTTCATCATACAATTCCTATACTAGCATTGCACCACACAAGCAAGGAGACACCACTTGTATAAAACTTTAAAACTAGGTGCCATGAGCAAGTCATATGAGAATGCACAAACAAATGCAACAACTTGTTCATGGGCTTGCTCCCCCTACTTGTGTGCATCAAAATTTTATTTTATTTACCCCTTTATCATGTTCAATCATCTTTTTCTCTCCCCCTTTGTCAACAATTGCCCAAAAATGGGATCAAATTATGGAGAGAAAAGGATTTTGATGGAGTAAACAAAAACTTTAGTCAAAAATTGGTTCAATCTAGACCACTTGCCAAAGATATTTAATTCAGTTTGAACCAAAGACAAGCTTCTTCACACCTCATGACAAGGGTTATCTTGCCTATGTTGAATTAAACACTTGTAGCAAATATTCTAGATTCAACACTAGGATTGCAAGCCCACAAACATGTCATATGTCACCACTAGATCAAGCAAAGCATAGAAGCAATAGTGGTAAACATATATACATCAAACACATTTGATTTATCATGAATGCTCCAAATGCACCTTGTATGTCTCCATGTGCTACCACAAGTATAATCCTAAGAATGAATGACATGTCAACCAATGGTACCTTGCTTTGTCGAAGGAGAGGCATGTCAAGTAGTGGTGGGGTGCATTCAACACATGTTTGAGAAATCAAGAATGTTCAACTCATTCCTTAGCTTGCAAAACCTTCTTTCATCAAGTGGCTTGGTGAGGATGTCGGCAAGTTGATCATCGGTGCCCACACTTTCAATGGAAATGTCACCCTTTTGTTGATGATCTCTTATGAAATGATGCCTTATGTCAATGTGCTTTGTTCTTCCATGTTGAACCGGGTTTTGTGTCATCTTGATTGCACTTTCATTATCACAAAACAATGGCACATTCTTGAAGTTGATGCCATAATCCTTCAAAGTTGACTTCATCCAAAGCAATTGTGCACAACAACTCCCTGCAATAACATATTCGGCTTCGGCGGTAGAGATTGCCACACTATTTTGTTTCTTTGAGGACCATGACACAAGTGATCTTCCAAGAAGTTGACATGTACCACTTGTGCTCTTTCTATTGATCTTGCAACCACCATAGTCGGAGTCCGAATATCCAATCAATTCAAACTTTGACCCCTTAGGATACCACAATCCAATATCTCTTGTTTGCTTCAAGTACCTCAATATTCTCTTTGCGGCCGTGAGATGACTCTCTCTAGGAGAGGCTTGATATCTAGCACACATGCAAACACTAAACATGACATCCGACCTTGATGCGGTGACATAGAGTAGGCTTCCAATCAAAGACCGATAATCCTTTTGATTCACCATATTGCCATCATGATCACTATCAAGATTCCCATTGGTGCCCATTGGAGTTGAGATTGGTTTTGCATCTTGCATCCCAAACTTCTTCAACACGTCCCTTATGTATTTTCCTTGACTCACAAATGTCCCATTCTTCAATTGCTTGACTTGAAGACCAAGGAAATAGCTAAGTTCACCAATCATGGACATCTCAAACTCTTTTGCCATCATTTCACCAAATTCTTCACAATATGCTTGATTGGTTGATCCAAAGATGATATCATCAACATAGATTTGCACAATGAAGAGATCATTACCAATCTTCTTGGTGAATAGAGTAGTATCAACCTTGCCCATAATGAACCCCTTGGATTGAAGAAAAGTCTTCAATCTCTCATACCATGCTCTAGGTGCTTGCTTCAAGCCATACAAAGCTTTCTTCAATTTGTACACATGGTTGGGTCTCTTCTCATCTTCAAAACCGGGAGGTTGCTCAACATATACTAGCTCATTGATGATCCCATTGAGAAATGCACTCTTGACATCCATTTGATATAACTTGATGTTGTGGGCACATGCATAAGCCAATAGTATCCTTATTGCCTCCAATCTTGCCATCGGAGCATATGTTTCATCATAGTCAAGACCTTCAACTTGAGTATAGCCTTGTGCAACTAGTCTTGCCTTGTTTCTAATCACAACACCATCTTGATCTTGCTTGTTCTTGAAAACCCATTTGGTTCCAATGACATTGTGATCCTCCGGCCTCTCAACTAACTCCCACACATCATTTCTTGTGAAGTTGTTGAGCTCTTCTTGCATTGCCATGATCCAATCGGCATCATCCAAGGCTTCCTCAATTTTCTTTGGCTCTTTGGTTGACACAAATGATGCATATTCACATATCATTGCCACTCTTGATCTTGTTTGCACACCACTTCTAATATCGCCAATAACACTATCAATTGGGTGATTTCTTGCAACATGTTGTGGTTGTAGCACTTGCACTTGATTGCTTGAACTTGGTTGATCACTTGACTTGTCTTCATTTGATGAACTAGCACCATGATCTTGCACTTGAGCATTGCTAGCTTGCCTCAATGGAGAATTGAGCACTTCATCTTTATCATCTTGTACATCAACCACTTACTTTGCTCTTATGTCACCAATGTCCATGTTCTTCATAGCTTCAACCAATTGAGTTCCACCAACATCTTCTAGATTCTCATCTTCATCTTGTGACCCATTGGTTTCATCAAATTGCACATCATGGACTTCCTCTCTAGTGCCACTTGAGTTGTTCCAAACTCTATAAGCCTTGCTTATAGTTGAATAACCGAGTAGGAACCCTTCATCACATCTCTTTTCAAACTTCCCCAATCTAGTGCCCTTCCTCAAGATGTAGCATTTGCAACCAAATACTCTAAAATAGCCAATATTGGGCTTCCTTCCATGAAGTAACTCATATGGGGTCTTCTCTAGCAAAGTATGACAATAGAGCCTATTGATGTAGTAGCATGCCGTGTTGATTGCTTCATCCCAAAATGATTGACTAACCTTGTACTCATGAAGCATTGATCTAGCCATATCAAGCAATGTTCTATTCTTCCTCTCAACTAGGCCATTTGATTGGGGAGTGTACTTGGCCGAGAATTGATGACCAATGCCATAGTGATCACACAATTCTTCCATTCTTGTATTCTTGAACTCACTCCCATTGTCACTTCTCACTTTCTTGATTCTCATGTCAAACTCATTGTGAACTCTAGTGAGAAAGGTCTTGAAGGTGTCATACACTTCACTCTTGTCACTAAGAAAGAATACCCATGTGAATCTTATGAAGTCATCCACTATGACAAACCCATACTTGTTGCCACCAATGCTTGTGTATGTTGTTGGGCCAAATAGATCCTTGTGCAACAACTCAAATGCCTTGCATGTGCTCATTATACTCTTCTTTGGATGTGAGCTTCCAACTTGCTTCCCGGCTTGACATGCACTACACAACTTGTCCTTCTCAAATACAACATCTTTCAAGCCTTCAACAAGATTGTGTTGTGTGAGCTTCTTCAATTGTTTCATGCCAACATGTCCAAGCCTTCTATGCCAAAGCCATCCCAAACTTGATTTTGATATCAAACATGTTGTCAAAGAAGCTTCACTAGTGTTGAAATCAACAAGATAGAGATTCTCATATCTAAAGCCTTTGAACACCAAGTTGGAGCCATCAAGAGAAACTACCTCAACATCATTTGCTCCAAAGATGCACTTGTAGCCTAGATCACAAATTTGTGCCACCGAGAGAAGATTGAAATCCAAGCTTTCAACTAGCAACACATTGGAAACACTCATGTCATTTGATATTGCAATCTTGCCCAAACCAACAACCTTGCCTTTCTTGTTATTCCCAAAAGTGATTGCCTCAATGCCACTATCATTCTTCTCAATTGAATCAAACATTCTTGATGTGCCGGTCATGTGTTGAGAACACCCACTATCAATGATCCAATGCCTTCCTCCGGCTTTATAGTTCACCTACAAGCAAATCAATGAAGCTTAGGTACCCATTTTTGCTTGGGTCCTTGTAGGTTAGTGACTAAGCTCTTTGGTACCCAAATAGCCTTCTTCTTTGGGCCAATAATGGGTGTACCAACAAACTTAGCTTGCACACCTTTCACACCCTTGGTAAGCACATAACAAGAATCAAAAGATATAGCATTGTCAAGTTTCTTGTTTTGTTGCTTCTTGTTGCAATTTTGCTCTAGGTGCCCAACTTGCTTGCATCTATAGCAAAACCGACCATTGCTCTTCACAAAGCTAGGCTTAGGAGTTGCAAAGGCCGACTTGCCCTTCTTGGGGGTATAGCCCAATCCCTCTTTGTTAAGAGAGAACCTTTGGCTACCCAAGCACTTTAGCAAGCGGGCCTCACCACCATAGGCTTTGCCTAAGGCATGAGTGAGCTCATCCACCTCCTTCTTGAGAGTCTCATTCTCAACCATAAGTGTAGCATCACAAGTGAAGCCATCACTAGTAGTAGAGATAGAGTCGGTGGTGGTGGTGGATGATGTGCTACAAGAAGGGTTAGCATTTGTCATGATGATAGGTTGATAAAAAGACTCATCAATGATGTCACAAGTAAGGCCTATATCACATGATGCAACCACCACTTTCTTTGCTTGTTGCTCAAGAAGAAGTGAGTGAGCCTTTTCAAGCTTAGAATGAGCATCACCAAGTTTCTCATGGTCTACCACTAGACACTCATGAGTGGTCATAAGCTCACCTAGGGCTTTCTCAAGTATTTCTACTTTCATTGAAAGCTTCTTGCACTCCTTTTCCTTGGCAATAGCTATATCTCTAGTTTCTTGCATCAAGTCATATAATTGATCCTTAGAAGGTTCATCATCATCATCAACATTATCAACATCGTGAGCATATTCCATCTCACTATCATCATCACTATCATCATATTGTACCTTGGTTTCCTTGGCCATGAAGCACGATGGTGATGAAGAGAATAATGAAGGCTTCTTGTTGATGGCGATGGAAGCCATGGCCTTGTTGCTTGTATCTTCATCTTCATCATCATTATCACTCTCCCAAGTGACCACAAATGCACCATTCTTGCCCTTCTTGAGTGTCATCTTGGCCTCATGCTTCTTCTTCTCAAATTTGCCCTTGTTGTAGTTCTTCTTCTTCTCATATGGGCATTCGGCTTGTAGATGCTCGGTGCTATCACAATTGAAGCACTTTCTTGGTTGCTCTTGCTTCTTGAAGTTGTTTCTCTTGAAGCCTCTTCTCTTGATGAACATGTGTCCCATCTTCTTCACCACAAGAGCTAGTGCCTCATCATCAATCTCAAAGTCACCATCTTCCTCATTGGTTTCTTCTTCTTCAAAGATTGGTGCTTTGCCCTTGGAGGATGTGGCTTGGAATGCCACGGTCTTCTTCTTCTTCTCCTCTTCCACCTTCTCATCATCTTGATCAAATTTGTCATATGTCAAGACTTCACCAAGTAAATCATTTGGCTTCTTATTTTCAAGCCCATCTCTTTGTAGCATTAGCTTCAACATCTTGAAGCTCTTCGGCAAGCAAATCAAGAACTTGTGACAAAAGTCTTCATCTTTTGTCTTGTGCCCCAAACTCTTGAGATCATTCACAATCACTTGTAAGCGATGAAACATTTCAATGATTGTTTCATCCTCTTTGTTCTTGAAGTTCTCGAACTCACTCTTGAGTCCATATAACTTGGCACTCTTCACAACCTTGGTGCCCTCATAGGTCTCACCCAACCTAGTCCACACTTCACTTGCAAGCTCCAAATCCTTGATTCCCTCAAACACCTTTGTATCAATGCCATTGTATAGAGTGTTGAGAGCCATTCTATTGCATGTGATGTTGGCTTTATCTTCATCGGTGAGATGATCATCTTTCTCTTCCAATGATCAAAAGAACTAACTCCATCAAACATAGGCGGTTTGCCCCCAACATGGTTGAACACAATTTGAGCCATCTTAACACCGTAGGATGTTAAGCCTTGCACTAAAAACGGTGACCTCGGCTCCGATACCACTTGTAAGGTCCTAGATGGCTAGAGGGGTGAATAGCCTATAAAAATTTCTACAAACTCACTAAGCAAACTTCGTTAGATACACAAACGGCGGAAAGCAAGTTATGCTTAGCCTACTAGATGTTGCAAGCCTCCTATCCAAGCAATTGTAGTAGGTGATCACTAGTACACACAAAAGCTACCACTAGTGATCAAGAGTTCGCCCCACGATTTAGTCTACACAAGATGTGGTTCCCGACCGACCACGCAAGCAATTCTACTTTGCAAGAATGTAATCAAAGTAATACAAGAGAGGATGAGACTTGTTATGCCGACGCGTCGAGTCGAGGTTGCCAATCACCAAGAGAATGAGCAATCGATCACAATCGGCAACACACAATCGATGACAACCAATCACCGGGAGACAAGGATGAACACAATTGTTTTTGTTCACCCGGTGTTCACTTGGGCACCGCCAAGCTACGTCACCGGTTGTGTCGACCAACACCTAGATGGTTCCTCGGTGTGACCCTCAAGTCACTAGCCCCTCAAGGCTCGCCCCGCAAGGCACCGCAAGACACCACTCTCAAGCGAGGTACTCAACGACACGCGCAATCCACTAGGATGCTCTTCGTGATCCCCACGAGGTGAGCTCAAACCTCTCACAAGCAACCGGAGGTGGCCAAGAACAATCACCTTCTCTTGCCAACGCCTCCAACAATCTCCAAGCCGGCTAGGAGCGGTACTCTCCAAGAGTAACAAGAAATCCACCGGCGAAACCACCCACAAGTGCCACTAGATGCCCTCAAGCAATGCAATGCACTAGGTGATTCACTCAATCTCTCTTAGGATGAACAACCAAGTAAGGGAGAAGAGTGGGAGAGAGTCTCTTAGCTCAAAGAATGCACAAGGGATGAGAAGTGGCCAAGAGACCTCCCCAAGGGCCGGCCACCTTCTATTTATAACCCCTCAAACAAATGTGACCGTTACCCCCTCGGGAGGCCGAGCAGCACGCGCCGGACGCGTCTGCCCCAAACCGCCGGACGCGTCCGGCACTTCTTCTCCGCGCGCGGCCCGAGCCGACCGTTGGCGCCGCGGCCAACCGTGCGTCGCCACGTGGGCGTCCGGCGCTGCGTCCGGCGCACGCCACAGCGCGTCCGGCGCCCGCGTCCGCTCGCAACGCCGAGCTTTGGAACTTTCTGTTCCGAGTCCGGCGTGCGCCGGACGCGGCACCCGCGCGTCCGCCGCCTTGAGCCGAGCCACCTGCATCGCGCCGTCTTCCACCGAGCGCCGGACCCAGCATAGTAAACACGCCGAGTCCGCCGCCTGCGTCCGCCGCGCGTCCGACGAACATCTTCGCAGAGCCACCACCTCGCGCCACGCCACAATGCGCCGGACGCGTCCGGCGCTGCGCCCAAGCGCGTCCGGCGCCTCTTCCGGTGCCGACTTCATCGTTTTGTCGCCGTGTCGTGACACCAACTTCTCCAACATGCTATCCAACAAGTATACCAACTTGATCAACGAGATAGCATGATTTCAACCAAATTTTGCATCCGGCGCAATAGAAAATATGCATCCATTTTTCCCAAAAACGCCAATCCCGCCTCACAGGCTCGGCGGGAGGAAGAGGGGGACCCAAACCCATCTCTACCCCCGCAAACCACGCGCGCCCCAAACGCCACCTTTGTAAATGTGCCAACACCACCAAGTGTACATCTCCATGTGTTTGTGTGTTAGCTTTTCACAACCATTTCCCAAAGGTTAGGTTAGCTCACTAGGCCCTACATGCAATGCACTTCATGAATTCACCTAGTGGCACCCGTGCGTCGAATAGCCGATAAGACTTCCCCTCTTAATAGTGCGGCTATCGATCCTAAACCACTCACACCCTCTATGGTGTCTTGAGTGCAAAAACAAAATGGCCCTATCGGTTATACCTTTGCCTTGAGCCCATTTTGTTCCTCCAAATGATATGAACACTTCACACCATCATGTGACCGTCTCGATCCATCGACCTCGACTTTACTTGCCCTTCACCGTGCATCGGTCCATCGGCGCCTAGTCTTGCCCGAGCTTCACCATCGCATGGTCCTTCACTCCGAAGCCTCGACTAGCCCTTCACCTTCAACACCGGTCCATGGAGCCAAGCATCGTCTTGATCTTCATCTTTGATCACATGACACGTGTCATGCTTCATATTCAATATGCTCATCATGTGGACAACCTTTCTCTAAATCAACCACTTAGATAAACAAGGTTAGTCCTAGATTTCATCAATTAGCCAAAAACAAACTAGGGACTTTCACCATGGACGTGGACCGGATTCGATACGGCGAAATGAGGGTGTATTCGGGGTCGTTGTCCCTGGAAGAGGGGAATTCCGAGCAAGCTGAAACTTACCGCGTTGCTCGTGCTTTAGGGGTCGGTTTCGATTGCCGCTTGGTGGCGAATGTCGACCCGCGCATTGCGGGTGTCTTGCCGCCGGCTGAGGGGGCGGCCTTTGCTCATGAATGCAGTGGCGCGTTTAGCGCCACTGAGACTGAGCAAGGCTTGATGGCGACCGCTCGCGGCGAGCCGCTACGCCATCAACTTTCACTCCATCTCGGTGAGTCCGAAACACTCGATTTCATCGGAAAGATTCGGGTAACCAACCGATTGACCCTAAGTTGCTTGCTTGCGATCGCTGTCCTTGTGGACGCCCGGCGGCAGAGCGGGCACCTTGGCCCATGCCGAAAGGCAAGTCAAGGAGCTTAGTGAAAAGCCGACCGTCACCGAGACTCGCGGCGAAGGAGGCCGCGAGAAGGAGACGAAGGAGAAACCGCTAAAGGAGAAACAACGTGCGCTGGATGAGGCTAACGGGAAGCTGGAGAGATATCGGACCAACCACCGAAACCTGGGGTTGTCCGTTGACGAGGCCATAGCCCTTGTGCAACGGATGATCTCTGGGGTAGGTGAAGATTTCCATACCCCTCCCCCGGGAACCTCCACCCTTGAGAAGGTTCGGCTACTTAACGGCGGGCTCGGCGCTCTTGAGGGACTTGTCGAGCTTGGGCACGAATACGCTGCCTTTGAGAGCGTTCGCGCCCTTTGCAAGTACCTTAAGGACGCCGGATGTGACCACTACGCCGGGGTGGAGGCTGCGGAGGACGTCAACACCTACTGGGACTACGACGCCGACGCAGACAAGGCCGTGAAGAAGTGGTTCTTCAACGAATTTTGGGGTTTCGGTGGCCGGGATCTGAGTCTGCTGCGTGCGGCTCTCACGCGCGCAAAGGTATGAGGGTAGCGAATCGGCGCGCTTGCCGAAGCCTGCGACCCGAATCGCACTGTAACTTGTGATTTTTGGCAGGATGAGGACGAGGGGAAAGTGATCAAGGCCAAAGTCGCGGCCTATATTCGGGCGCGCGACGAGAGGGAGGGGTCGTCCACCATGGGCATCCCCATGCGCGAAACGACAGAGGTCCCTCGCTCCACCCCAGGCGCCTCTGCGGCTACCACTTTGGCCCACCCCGGTCCGGGTCCTGCACCGAATCCAGCCGCTCCAACTCAAGCTTCAACGCCCCCTGCTCCAGCCACCGCCGATGATGAGAATGCCCCCGCAGCCTGATCGCGGGATGTAAAAAACTTTTAATTCCAACCCCTTGCGCGGATGGCGCTAAAAACTTGTTGATTTGGTTTGAGAATTAGAAAGCATTCGGCGTGTGTTGCCGAATGCCCAGTGGATGTAAAACTTAACTTGTTTCTTTACGTTCGGATTGCATCAGGCGTAACGCGTTTGTGTTGTTTTGAGTGCGTTTTGGCTTCGACGTATTTGGACGTGTGTGATTCGGCATTAGGCATGGATTCGCCGAGAACGTCGAATCTTGGTTTTGAAAGACGCCACCCCCAACTTGGTTAAGTCGAGAAGAAACGCGCGGATTCATTTCGGCTTAGACGCCGAATTGGCTTTTGAAAAGCGCCGTCCCCCAACTTGGTTTAGTCGAGAAGAAGCGCGCAGATTCGTTTCGGCTTAGACGCCGAATTGGTTTTTGAAAAACGCCATCCCCCCAACGTGGTTAAGTCGAGAAGAAACGCGCGGATTCGTTTCGGCTTAGACGCCGAATTGGCTTTTGAAAAGCGCCGTCCCCCCAACTTGGTTTAGTCGAGAAGAAGCGCGGGATTCGTTTCGGCTTAGACACCGAATTGGTTTTTGAAAAATGCCGTCCCCCAACTTGGTTAAGTCGAGAGGAAACGCGCGGATTCGTTTCGGCTTAGACGCCGAATTGGTTTTTGAAAAACGCCGTCCCCCCAACTTGGTTAAGTCGAGAGGAAACGCGCGGATTCGTTTCGGCTTAGACGCCGAATTAGATGTCTTGGAAAGTTTTGCGCAAGAATATTGTATTTTCTTTATTACAACACAATGGGTTACGGCTTTACAATGTTACAGGTTTGAATTGGGACCCGAAACATTTGCAAAGTGGCGCTGAGGGCTGAGGGCTGGATTGCTGCGGACGCCGAGTGGCTCGCGTGCTGTCGACCGGTGGGTCGTGCTTTGACGGCACGTGACGTTATGGAGCTAGGGGAACTAGCGCCGAATGCTCTTTTTGCTTTCGGCTAGCGAGACCCCCGCGGGCCGAAGGTGACGACCCGTAATGCGGCCTCCGAGGGACGTTGTCTTTGTGGGTGGTGGGGAGGTTCCCGAAGCGCCATTGATGAAGCGCTTCTTTGTACCATCATCCGGGCTCGATATGTGGTATACGAAAGCACCGCCCGCCGAATCTTGGTGGAGCGGAATGAACGCGACACCCGGCGCGGTTGGTTTCGTGGTTAGTGAGGGCCTGGTGAAGGCCGAATGGGCTTTGCCAGAACACTAAAACCGATGCGCTTGGTGATGGTTTGTAAGTAGTCTTCCTCCTAACACCTCGAATTCGCCCTTTCCTGGTGCTTCCCACTCTTAGTTGGTTGGCTAACGTCTCTCTTGCGGCGCGTTGGTTTGTGAATGAGACTTTTCAAAGTTTTGCGACATATGAGAAGTCCGGGGCGGAAAGCCGTGTTTATATAGGCACTTTCATGCTCTAAGGGTTGTAAATGCATTGACCTAACTATGCATAAATAGCTTGACAGGTATTTTTGTCATTATTGCGCCTGATTGGCGGCTTTGATTCTTGGTGGGCCCTGCTCACTTTGCTGAGCTGGAGGACACCGGTGAACCCCCTGTATATTAAGGAGTTTGCCTGCAGCCATTTTTGGCTGGATAGGTTGCTTGCAACCTTGAGAGAGAATGCCGAATATATGGCCAAACTCGTCAGCTTGGCCGTTTTTGGTGGTAACATTTGATGCAGCAACAATTTGGTGCTTAATAGAACTTCGAATGCAGTGGCGATTATTACAAGGGATGCCTCGTTAAAAAACCTCAGTGAGGAAAAAGAGTGCAGAGCCCGAAATGTCTTTAGGCGTCAAAGCCGAATGTAGTAGGAAAAAATGAAAAATTACAACTCCTTTCCCCGGAGCATCAAATCGGGGGTAGAAGCGACGCGGTTGTCCGCGTTCCTGTGTGAGTTGATTCGGAGCCATCTTCGATCACCAGGTGAAAACACCTGTTCGATCATCCGTGCGATGATGTATGGTCCATACCATTGTGGCTGTAACTTGCCCCCGCTTTGTCCGGGTGCCTGATGAGCACCATGTCACCCGGGGCGAAGTTCTTCCTGAGGATCTTCTTGTCCCTCCAGCTTTTAGTTTCGGCATGGTAGGCGTCGAGGTTTTGCGCCGCCTGGCTCTTTCTATTGTCGGAGACTTCAACTTCCACCATCCTCTGGATCGGATTCATCGGGGAGATTTCGGTTTGGAATGAGCCGAGCTTTGTTGTGGCCCCAGACAGCTGTTACCAGCTCCTGAGCCCATCGCCCTTTCTTTGCATCTTCCAGTGCTTTGGAGATGGTGCCGAAGATGTCGCCGTTGGCCCTTTCGACTGCTCCATTTGATGCGGGGTGATTCACCGATGCGAAGGACAATTTGATTCCGAGTTCTTCGCAGAATGTGCGGAAGTGTGTTGAGTCGAACTGCTTGCCATTGTCGACGGTGATACAGGCAGGTACGCCGAATCTGCAAACAATTCTCTGCCATACAAAGTTGGTTAGTGTACCTGATGTTATCTTAGCCAAGGGCTTGGCCTCGACCCACTTGGTGAAGTATTCGAGGGCCACCGCGGCGTATTTCAGATTCCCTGGAGCCGGCGGTAGAGCTCCCACTATATCAACACCCCATCGCTGCAGAGGCCAAGTGGGGTATACCGGCTTGGTTGGATTCGCCGGGGCGTTCTGGTTCTTGGCGAACATTTGGCAGCCCCTGCACGACCTTGTGATGCTCTTCGCGTCTTCTACCGCGGTCGGCCAGTAGAATCCTTGCCTCATGGCTCTGTGGGCGATTTCGTGCGGGCCTCTGTGCGCTCCGCACGAACCCGAATGTATCTCGAGTTAATAGCCGAATCCCCTCGTTTCGGTGATGCACTTAAGAAGCGGGGCGACTACCCCTTCCATGTACATGCTTTCTCCAACGATGGAGAATTGCTTTGTCCTGACGCCATGCGCCGCTCATCTTTCTTGCTTGCCGGCTCATAGGTCCCCCGAAGGTAAGCCCCATTTTGGATCTCCAATCATCGCTCGCGATAGCGTGGATGACGGCCGGGTTCTCCTCTTCTTCTTTAACCGCCTTGGCCGTTAGAACCTGGTAGAATACGTCCGGCGGCATTGGTGAAACCTGAGCCGCTGCCTTGGCCAGTTCGTCAGCTTCTGTGTTTTCTGACCTGGGAATGTATCTCAGGGTGAAGCCGAGAAAGAATTTCTCCATTCTCCTTACGGCGGATAGGTATTTAGCCAGCTCGGGCTCCTTGGCCACATAGTCCTTCTGAATGTGTCCCACGACCACCTGCGAATCTGATTTGATAATGCAGCGGCGAACCCCAGGGCCCTCGGCTTTCTCGGTGCGCGGACCGCCTCGTACTCCGCCGAATTGTTGGTGGATAGGAACTGCAGGCGCGCTGCATAGTGAATGACCGGGCCCGACGGTGGTGTTAAGATTGCCGAAATGCCCGCGCCGGCCGCACGAGAGCCATCGCAAGGCGCGGTCCATTCGGGCTCGAGAATTCCCTGGTGGGATCGTCCCGCTTGGGGTCCAATGCGCGATGAAGTCTGCGAGAACTTGTGATTTGATTGCGGCCTGTGCCCGAATTGAATTGCATACGGTTCAACTCGGCGGCCCATTTCCCGATCCGGCCCACGCCGGCGTTCGGAACGTGGCCTCCAAGGGCTGCGCGGAAAGGACCCGAATGACATGGGCCTGAAAGTAGTGTTTCATCTTCCTTGATGCCATGACGACAGTGTAGGCAATTTTCTCCAGCTCGGAATAATTGAGTTTCGCCCTAGACAGTGCTTCGGAGACGAAATATATTGGGAACTGATGCATCTTCCCCTCATGCTCCCTTTCCTGGACGAGCACCGCGCTGACTGCAGCTGGTGATGCTGTGAGATACAGAATGAGCGTGGCATTCGGCTCGGGCTTCGAAAGCGTGGTGAGCTGGGTCAAGTACGCCTTTAGGTCCTCAAACGCTTGCTACTGTTCGGTGCCCCAGTTGAATGCGTCAGCTTCCCGCAGTACCCTGAAGAAGGGCAGCCCTCTTTCGGCGGACCTGGAGATAAAACGGCTCAGGGCTGCGATACGACCTGTGAGCTTCGCATCTTTCTTGTTTGTCAGGCGGCTTCATGTTCATAATGGCCGCGATCTTTTTCGGGTTGGCTTCGATGCCTCTTGCCGATACTGAGACACCC
Organism: Themeda triandra; assembly: GCA_018135685.1. Taxonomy (NCBI): domain Eukaryota; kingdom Viridiplantae; phylum Streptophyta; class Magnoliopsida; order Poales; family Poaceae; genus Themeda; species Themeda triandra. The sequence continues at coordinate 218,902 of JAENPR010001008.1, read as the reverse complement.
CAACAAACTTTCCCTTACGTATGCCGAATATGCATTTCTCCGGGTTGAGCTTCAATCCGCTGGCGCGAAGGCTGGCGAATGTTTCTTTGAGGTCCTCAATGTGCGTTTGCTTTTCGTCGCTCTTGACAACCAAATCGTCCACATAGGCCACGAGGTTGTTTTTCTTTTTCTGCTCCCGAAAGGCTTCATCTGTCATGCTTGAGAAAGTAGGTCCAGCGTTCCGCAGTCCCTCCGGCATTCGGCGATAGCAGAACGTTCCGGTGGGTGTGATGAAGCTTGTCTTTTCTTCGTCTTCCGGGTTCATCCATATTTGGTGATACCCCAAAAAACAGTCTAGGAGGCTCATCATTTCGCACCCAGCCGCAATGTCTACCAGCTTGTCGATGCGTGGTAACGGGTACGGGTCCTTGGGGCAGTGCTTGTTGAGATCCGTGAAATCCACGCACATGCGCCATTTCCCGCTTTTCTTTTTTACCAGCACCACGTTAGCCAACCATTCGGGGTACTGGACCTTTCTGATGACTCCGGCGTCTAACAGTCTTTGCACTTCTGCTTCGGCTGCCGCCGCTCTTTCATCTGACATTTTCCTTAGCTTCTGCTTCCTTGGCCTTGCTTGCTTGTCGACATTCAAACTATGCTGCGCCAATTCGCGATTTACTCCTTGCAAATCCCTTGCTGACCATGCGAACACGTCTCGATTCTCGAATAAGAACTTCAGCAATTCGGCCCTTTCTTCGGCGCTAAGGCCAAATCCGATGTGCACACATTCGTCGGGTCTCCCGGAGTTGAGCGGCAACTAGACTGTGTCTTCACACGCTGCTGCCCTTGGTTCTTTTCTCTGATGCTGGTGAAACTCATGGTTTTCCTCGGGCACCGTCTCTTTGACTTCGTGGACCGCGCAGTACCGGGATTGGTTTGTCGTCGATGTTCCCGGGCGGCTATCTCGATCACCATGCACCGCGATGATTCCGGCCGGGGAGGGCATTTTCATGCATAGGTATCCCCGGTTGATGATGATGTCAAACTTGTTGATGATACCGCGGCCGAATATGGCAGTGTAGGGATATGGAATGTCGACCACATCGAAAGTGATTTCCTCGGCCACGACCTTCGACCTTCGCTGAAAGCTACGGTGAGGGTTTTCTTGCCGATGGCGTCGATTCTCGACCGCCGAATCCAAACAAGGCATTGCCGACCGGCTCTAGATCTTTTTTCTCGCCGAGGTTCATTCCGTCAAAGGCCTTGGTGAATAGAATATCACCGAACCGCCATTGTCAATGAGTATGTTGTGCAGTGTGTATCCCGCGACATAGGCGGTGGCGACGAATGCGTCAAAATGCGGGTAATCCCGGACCTGGATGTCTTGCTTGCTGAAGGATATGGGTTCATTTTTCCATGCAGGCCTAGCGACTGGGGATTTGACCGAGACTGAATGCACTCTTCTGACATAATCCCGGCGGGCTCTCTTGTTTTCATGATCTAGGTTGGTTCCTCCGGTGATTGCATAAATATGACCGTTCGACGGCATTATATTCACCGGTGCCACCGAATTTACTAGCTGCAGCTCCCTTGAACTTGAACTGTCTGGTGCTGGCTGCGCCTGCTGCTGCTGGGGCTGACTCTCCAGAGGGGCCGAAGGCTGAGCCGGCGCTGGGGCAACCTGCTGTCGGCTCTGGTGGGCTTGCTGAAACTGTATGTAATTCGGGTGATACCAAGTGTACGGAGATTGATAGGCCTGAAATGCTGGCTGATGACATGCTGGGGCTGGAGTTGTGTGATATACATGCTTCGGCGCTTCTGCTGAATTTGCAGATTCATCTTTCTCCCGCTGCTGCTTCGCGAGCTAGGTGTACTTGCAATCTCTGGTGAAGTGGCCTTTGTCTTCTCCGCACACCGCGCAGTAGGGGGTTCGGTTACCCTTTCCGCGCCCTTTGCCACGGCCTCCGCCGCCTCCTCCGTGACCTCCGTGGTTCTGACCTCCAGAGCCCCTGCCTTGCTGAGACCCTGGCTGCACTGTATCATTAGGCTATGCGTCCGAATCCTGCTGTACATTATGAACCGGACTGCTCTGCTGACTGGCCTTTGGTGGGGCCTGCGATGTGCTTTTCGGCGTGGCTTGCTTGAAACTGTGACGCGCAGCCTTTCTTTTGTTCAAGTCGTCCTCTGATCTGGCGAACTTTCGCATTTGGTCGAAGAGTTGCTTGATGGTTGTTGGGGGTTCCCCAGACAGAGCTTCGGCGCACGGACCGATTTTTAGGCCCTTTATTGCGGCCGTAATTACGATGTCATCGGACACATTTGGCAGCTGTGCCTTTAGCTGAATGATTCTCTCCACGTATTTGGATAGCAGTTCGTCATCCGGCTGGTATAGGTTCATCAGATCCGACGTCGTTTGCTTGTCGGTCTGGAAACCCTGGAAGGTGGTTAACAGCTCGGCCTTTGCCTGCTGCCACGAAGTGATGGACAATGGCTTCAGAGACATATACCAATCATGCGCGACATCTTCGATGCCATGATTAGGGACTTGGCGAGAATAGCATCGTTCCCTCCCGCCGAATGGACCGAAGCTTCATAGCTTGAAATGAACTTCCTCGGGTTAGACCTCGCCATTGTACCGTGGTATCTTTGGTTTGTAGCCGATGGGCCAAGGGTGACACTTGTATCGCTATGGACGGGGAGATGTCATGTCTATAGCTTCGGCGGTCGCCGCGCGCGCTTTTCCCCGATGAAAACCACATCCTTGGTGTACCTCGGTGAAGTGGAACCGCTCTCCGCAGCTCACAATCTCGTGCAGCGGCCTTGCTTCTTCTTCGCCACGATCGATAGCCGCCTGGGTGGACGATGCCAGCTTTTTTGCGGCAACGATGCTGGCCAGGCGATTTTGCTCCGCTGTGAGCTCTGCTACCTTGGACGATCGCTCCTCAAGGACCCTGAGGAGCTTTGCGTTTTCGGTATCCTCAACCGCTGGCGGTTCCTCCTCTTCCTCGTCTTCGACTTCCGCATCATGGACACCGCCTCCGCCTCGGATCCGGCGGATCTGGCGGTTGCAAGACCGGTGCTTCGGCATGCGGGCACCGCATTCACCGCCGACGCCGAAGCACCTCCCGTCGGGCGGAGCCGGAATCCGGCCTCCGGCACTACCGCATGGAACGTAAGCCTCTACGGTAGGACCGGGCTTACCCTTTCCCTTCGGTGCCATGGCCGTTGCGAGCAACAACCACGGTGGGCGCCAATGTTGTTCTAGGCCGAGTCCTTAGAACCCCGAATACAAGATATGTCTATAGACACACGAATAACAACCGATGGTGGAAAACCAATGTATTACTCAAGAATCCGTCCTCTTACACGGTTGCCACTCGGGCATATTTATAGTCGCCCGTAGGCATTTACAAGATGGTTTTGCCCTTAGGGTTTCTACCCTAAAGCCCTACGCAACAGCTGGCCGGGGGCATAATCGCCAAACTTGCAGCACTAAGCTCTGTCTCCTGGGTGGCCGACCGCCTAAGCCCCACTTGTCATCTGGCGCTCACTCTGCTTCCCTGCAAAGCTCCTTTAGGGGTCGTGCGCCAGCTATCCATCTGCATACAGCTAAGAGAATGGTCAGGAACCCGAAACACGGCAGTTCGGCGGGTAGATTCGGCACCACCGCTGAATCCCTGCCGGACGCGCGCCCGCCGTCGCACCGACGGGACGCCGAATGAAGCTTTCGCCGGATATAGTTGGGTATTAGGGCTGCCCGCCGAATCACACGGGCCCGTGCCGAATCATGAGGGCCTTTCGGCCAGTGCCAGATGCCTAGGTTTCGGTTGTCCCCCAACACTGCCGCACGGTCGGTTCCAACGCGTCCTATGGCTTCCGGCACTGAGTCAAGCATGCCCGTACGCCATGGTTAAGGCATTTTTACACCTCTGGCCTTTCTACCATAGCGTTTGCCATAGCTCGAGAGCCAGAACGGCCCTTAACCTCGGCTCCACGGCTCCAGAACTGCCATATTTGCACACACGACTTTGCTGCCGCACGGCCGGTTCCTGCGCGTCCTACGGCTCCTGGCACCAAGTAAAGCACGCCCATGCGCCATGGTTAAGGCGTTTTGACACCTCTGGCCTCACCAGCACAGTGTTTGTTGCCGCCCGAGATCCTAAATGGCCCTTAACCATGGCTCCACAGCTCTAGAACTGCCATATTTGCACACACGACTATGCTACCGCACAGCCGGTTCCTGCGTCTCGGCACTAAGTCAAGCACGACCGTATGCCATGGTTAAGGCATTTTGACACCTCTAGCCTCACCACCACAATGTTTGTCATCACCAGAGAGCCCGAACGGCCCTTAACAACAGCTCCATGACTCCAGAACTTCCATATTTGCACACACGACTGTGCTGCCGCACGGCCGGATCCTTTTGCATCCTACGGCTCTCGGCACCGGTTCAAGCACGCTCGTACCCCATGGTTAAGCCATTTTGATGCCTCTCACCTCTCCACCATAGAGTTTTCCATCACCCGAGAGCCTGAAGGGACCTTAACCACGGCTCCACGGCTCCAAAACTGCCATATTTGCACACACGACCATGCTGCCGCACGGTCGGTTCCAACGCGTCCAATGGCTCCTGGCACTGTGTCAAGCATGCCCGTACGCCATGGTTAAGGCATTTTGACACCTCTGGCCTCTCTACCATAGCGTTTGCCGTCGCTCGAGAGCCTGAACGGCCCTTAACCTTGGCTCTACGGCTCCAGAACTGCCATATTTGCACACACGACTTTGCTGCCACACGGCCGGTTCCTGCGCGTCCTACAGCTCCTCGCACCAAGTCAAGCACGCCCATGCACCATGGTTAAGGCATTTTGACACCTCTGGCCTCTCCACCACAGCGTTTGTTGCCGCCCGACAACCCGAATGGCCCTTAACCATGGCTCCACCGCTTTAGAACTGCCATATTTGCACACACGACTATGCTACTGCACAACCGGTTCCTGCGTGTCCTACAGCTCTCGACACTAGGTCAAGCATGACCGAATGCCATGGTTAAGGCATTTTGACGCCTCTGGCCTCACCACCACAATGTTTTTCATCACCCGAGAGCCCGAACGGCCCTTAACTACAGCTCCACGACCCCAGAACATCCATAATTGCACACACGACTGTGCTGCCGCACGGCCGGATCCTGTGCATCCTACGGCTCTCGGCACCGGGTCAAGCACGCCCGTACGCCATGGTTAAGCCATTTTGATGCTTCTCACCTCTCCACCATAGAGTTTTCCATCACCCGAGAGCCTGAAGGGCTCTTAACCATGGCTCCACGGCTCCAAAACTGCCATATTTCACACACGACCATGTTGCCGCACGGTCGATTCCAACGCGTCCTATGGCTCCCGGCACTGAGTCAAGCATGACCGTACGCCATGGTTAAGGCATTTTGACACATCTGACCTCTCTACCATAGCGTTTGTCGTCGCTCGAGAGCCTGAACGGCCCTTAACCTCGGCTCCACAGCTCCGGAACTGCCATATTTGCACACACGACTTTGCCGCCGCACGGCCGGTTCCTGCGCATCCTACGGCTCCTCGCACCAAGTCAAGCATGCCCATGCGCCATTGTTAAGGCATTTTGACACCTCTGGCCTCTCCACCACAGCATTTGTTGCCGCCCGAGAACCCGAATGGCCCTTAACCATTGCTCCACAGCTCTAGAACTGCCATATTTGCACACACGACTATGCTACTGCATAGCCGGTTCCTGCGTGTCCTACAGCTCTTGGCACTAGGTTAAGCACGACTGTATGCCATAGTTAAGGTGTTTTGACACCTCTGGCCTCACCACCACAATGTTTGTCATCACCTGAGAGCCCGAACAACCCTTAACCACAGCTCCATGACTCCAGAACTTCCATATTTGCACACACGATCGTGCTGCCCACGGCCGGATCCTATGCATCCTATGGCTCTCGGCAGACCGGGTCAAGCATGCCCGTACGCCATGGTTAAGCCATTTTGATGCCTCTCACCTCTCCACCATAGAGTTTTCCATCACCCGAGAGCCCGAAGGGCCCTTAACCGCGCTCCACGGCTCCAAAACCGCCATATTTGCACACACAACCATGTTGCCGCACGGCCGATTCCAACGCGTCCTATGGCTCCCGCATCGAGTCAAGCATGCCCGTATGCCATGGTTAAGGCATTTTGACACATCTGGCCTCTCTACCATAGCGTTTGCCATAGCTCGAGAGCCTGAATGGCCCTTAACCTTGGCTCCATGGCTCCAGAACTGCCATATTTGCACACACGACTTAACTGCCGCACGGCTGGTTCCTGCGCGTCCTACGGCTCCTGGCACCAAGTAAAGCACGCCCATGCACCATGGTTAAGGCATTTTGACACCTCTGGCCTCTCCAGCACAGCGTTTGTTGCCACCCGAGAACCCGAATGGCCCTTAACCATGGCTCTACACCTCTAGAACCGCCATATTTGCACACACGACTATGCTACCGCACAAATGCTCCTCGCTTGTCCTACGGCTCTTGGCACTAAGTCAAGCATGACCGTATGCCATGGTTAAGGCATTTTGACACCTCTGGCCTCACCACCACAATGTTTGTCATCACCCGAGAGCCCGAACGGCCCTTAACCACAGCTCCACGACTCCGAACTTCCATATTTGCACACACAACCGTGCCGCCGCACGGCCGGATCCTTTGCATGCTACGGCTCTCGCACCGGTTCAAGCACGCTCGTACCCCATGGTTAAGCCATTTTGATGCCTCTCACCTCTCCACCATAGAGTTTTCCATCACCCGAGAGCCTGAAGGGCCCTTAACCACGGCTCCACGGCTCCAAAACTGCCATATTTGCACACACGACCATGCTGCCGCACGGTCGGTTCCAACGCGTCCTATGGCTCCCAGCACTGAGTCAAGCATGCCCATACGCCATGGTTAAGGCATTTTGACACCTCTGGCCTCTCTACCATAGCGTTTGCCATCGCTCGAGAGCCTGAACGGCCCTTAACCTCGGCTCCACGGCTACAGAACTAACATATTTGCACACACGACTTTGCTGCCGCACGGCCGGTTCCTGCGCGTTCTACGGCTCCTTGCACCAAGTCAAGCATGCCCATGTGCCATGGTTAAGGCATTTTGACACCTCTGGCCTCTCCACCATAGCATTTGTTGTTGCCCGGGAACCCGAATGGCCCTTAACCATGGCTCCACAGCTCTAGAACTGCCATATTTGCACACACGATTATGCTACTGCACAGCCGGTTCCTGCGTGTCCTACAGCTCTCGGCACTAAGTCAAGCACGACCGTATGCCATAGTTAAGGCGTTTTGACGCCTCTGGCCTCACCACCACAATGTTTGTCATCACCCGAGAGCCCGAATAGCCCTTAACCACAACTCCATGACTCCAGAACTTCCATATTCGCACACATGACTGTGCTGCCGCACGGCCGGATCATGTGCATCCTATGGCTCTGTTGGCATTTCTTAGCGCAATCACTAGAATTGTTACATCCTAGTGGTCACGCCAAGAAACACCAGGGTTGATAGTCATGTTCTAAAGATATTATCCGCAAGCGCACAGATCTATCATTGTAGCATTTCACCCGGAAGTATGTCAGGGTATCGTTATTTATATTTTCCCAAAGGAAGGCATGGTGTAAAATAGCTCTAGCACATGGATATGGTACTTCACATCATCGAAATGAGCCTTAATACTATGCGGGGGTAAGATAAACGGTAATTTGAGGATAGTGGACACACACTTGGTCTTCACTCAAGGATAAAGAGAAATAAGGAATAAAAGAAACAAAGAATAAAGAATAAATCTACTCGGAGCTGGTTGGTCGTATGTTGCTAAGCGAAGATTAGCTAAGTCACATATTATACAGGTTAGAGGCAAGTCGAGCCTAAAGTAACAGGGAGACCCCGCACTGGGTCCGCCGGCCCGATAAAGGCATTTACAAACTCCTACACGACATACGGACGTGGGGATTACGAGGACGGACAGGGCTGTCACCACTCGCCGCCTACCCCTCAACCGTGGCATGCCATCATATTCGAAGGCCCCCTCGTATCCGGACACCACGCCCGCATACTAAGGAACTACCTATGCTCCCCAGACTCCCACCCTACGGATGGACGAGCTAGAACACAGGTAAACCCGAAAGAACATCGAACCGTTAGTCCACTCTCCTCAAAGACTCTAATCCTATAGAACATATGAACGATGAAGAACAGGGATGAACACGCTATGAACTAATCATATGAACTAGGCTCTAGTTCATATGTATCAACATGAACATGATCATGACTATGCTCTAGTTCATACGCTAAGCAACATATAAAATATAAGAACTTGAACAAGGAAGAACACTCCATAGAGATTTACCAAGATGTATCTCTTCTTCCTAGGAGACAAGCTCTCCTTGGTAGCTTTCCTAGCTCCAACTACTACTAGCTCTAGGCTAAGGAACAAGTGGAGGTGAGGGAGAGAGAGACCAAATGAATTGTGTGTGTAGAATTCCTTTTCATCTCCCCTTTTATATGTTGGTGGAGGTCAGTTTGAGCCTGAAATGGAAGGAACACCGCGCACCGACCTCCCTGAGCATTGATTGCACCGCCTCCAGTCGGCCGGTCCCACAGGTCAGTGGGGAGGGCGCGAGCGCGCCCCTGGCGCGCCACCTTCCCCTGACCGACCTTGGCCAGTGGGCCTCCCCAGGTGAGTGGGCTTCGGTGTTGGGGTGTTTTGGCCCATTTGGGGTCCCGAGGTGGCCCATCTCTATTTGGGGTGGTTTGGCGCTTTCCAGAAAGCGCCTTTTCGATGTTTAATCCCTGCACTTTTATATGATTCCTGCAATGACAGTATATTTCCTAGTGCACATGGATTTGGGTTAGTTGTACATGTATATGCATATAGGAATATATAATTCACCCTTTTTCATGTCTAATTGGTGGTATAAATTCGTCGATAAGGACCGCCAACAAGATCCCCCAAGCTTACCCTTTGCTCGTCCCGAGCAAAGCTCAGCCTTAGGTTGTTAATCAGGAGTTGCTACTATGCCGATCATGAGTCAAAAGTACCAAGCGTATAAGCAAGATTTCTACCAGAGTTTGAATAAATCGGCATGACTCGCCACCCTGTTATTATCTCAAGACAAAAATGGGGCTTTCCAGCTTTCTCGAGTCTTGGGATATTGCAAGATAGAACAGATTCACAAGCGAATGATTCTCTCAATCGCTCAGAAGTGTTTATACCTCACCAAAGGCATTGTGCTTTTGCCTTTCTTTCTAACCTACTACTATGGCTGAGAGTGGAGTTTTGGGTAGGTATGAAAGGTGGCTATGCTTGGATCACATAGAGTTGGTGAAGTCAAGGAACGAACCGTCCAAGATTAAGACCATACACTTTGATTGAGATTTGTGCAAGTGTGTGAGGGTGAAAGATTCCTATTTCTAAATGTTTTTGGTACTCCAGGCATCATGACTCCTTTTTATTGGTGGAAGGGAAAATTTGAGAGAGTATGGGCTTGATTTGGAAAAACCAAGATTTTTCTTTTCTTTCTTTCTTTTCCTTTTCTCTTCTCTCTTTTTTTTTTGAACGGGAGACTAGCTGGGATTCCCGTTTGTCTACTTTTGAAGCTTTATTGTTGCCCCTTGGCATTCATTATCATCATTTTTTTGAACAAGAGATGCTAATGCCCAATACTTTCTTTCAGATACGACGAAATTTTTTTTTGCGGGAAGGAGTCATGACGAAGGACGAGGAGTAGTTTTTTGATGGATGGTGAATAAGGGATGCGCGATCCTCAGTGTAAGGGTCAGCACGCTTTGTTTTGAAGAAGGTGCGCAACTCTAGGGTCAAGAGTTGGCATATTTGGGTGGTTTTGGATGAAAAGTTAGGTTACGCAACTCGCAGTGTACGGGTTGGCAAATTTATTTGGTGGGTGCAAGTGAATCTCAATCGTGAGTGTAAGACCATAATCTTGTGGAGGTTACGGACTTCTAGTGATCAAGCAAAGATATGACAACCGGGTTTTGAAAGAGCATTGACAAATACATCATATGGCCTTGGTGGGTATTTCAAAATCATTGAGGAACTTTTGTTTTGATAGTTTTGAAAATAAAAACTCCGGAAGTCGGTTTTCACTCGGATAGAGTCATAGCGTTGCTCGTGGCACTATATCGTACCCGATAATAACTTAGACAGATCTAGCCTATGCAACCCACTAAGCTCAAGTTTTTAAGGATAAGATATTTTAGCCAAAAAACTCAAACTTAGGAGAAAGCCCGATTATAAACAAGGTACAAGCAAGTCACGAGACAGCAACTTTTCATCATTTCAACAAGGGTTGAATTAAATATTTCTATGACGCATATGTAGGAAATGACGAAGCATTTTATATATATATATATAAGTCTGTGTTAGTGTGGTACATACCTCTTATTGGGGGTCCTCCCCCAAGCTTGCTTGGAAACGGGGCCCCTAAGAATTATTCTGAGGTAACAACTTTATTTTATTTTATTTGGAGTCTGTCGTCAGGATTTTCCTTATGATTGAGGATTATCCTGCAGGGTTAGCTCATAGCATACTACCAATATTCCTACTAGTAATCTGTCTCAATGATCGACAAGTCGACCAAGGTAAACTAGCAACCTAAGCACCATGCCCAAGCTACGAGCCTATGGAACATGCTAAGCTTGAACATGTTCCAAGACATCAAACTAAGCGGGAACAGGGGTAGCAAGATAGAACTTTATTTGACAGACTAAGTAAACGTAAAAATACTTAGAAAAAGATAACTTACCGATTATCCTGTCGGTCAGGGCTCACGCTTATAGTCCGTGAAGCGAGACTTTTCTCCCGCTCAATTTGAGCCCGATGATGAGGCATTCGTCTCGGGAGAGGTAGACGGGGATGCTCGCTTGGGCCTCCACACCATTTTTGGTGGTGTGGTGACCATAGGTGAGGATGGTGGTTGATCGGTTTCTTTTGGAGTTGCTTGTATTTTCTCCACCTTTAACACCTTTGTCTCCTCCTTAGGGACCAACTTTGGTCCCCCAGGTTTTGAGTGGAATTGGTTTTGCTTTGGGTCCCACTCTTTCTTGGGCCGAGCCTTGCCCTTATCCTTCTTCTCATTGGGTTGCGCAGAACGACTTTGGATTTTGTTTCTTTTGTAGGAGCCTTCTTTCTTCCTTTCTTAGGAGCTCTTTGCTCCTTTTCTTTTGGCTCCTGTTCTTTCTTTTTCTTTTGCTTTTGTTCCCGGGTACCCTTTGCTTTCTACGGCTCTGACTTTGTTCCCGCACAATATTGGGAATTCGATTTGCACCAAGAGGTCGGATTTCAACTTCCGTGACCTCTCTTGTGGTTGGCTCATACTTGATGCGAATCATGTTGCACTCCTCCGTCTTCCGTGGCCGGAAGTGGAACTTCTCCTCACTTCCATTGATGTTGAAACGGATTTCTCCAAATCCAACATCAATTTGTGCTCCAAATGGTACGAGGAATGGCCGCCCCAATATTAGTGGTGATTCTTTGGTAGCCTCCATGTCGAGTACCACGAATTCCACTGGGACGAAGTATCCTCTAATTTTCACAGGAATATCTTCAGCTATTCCCGCTGGGTAGCGTAAGGAGGAGTCCGCTAATTGGAGTGTGATCGTTGTTGGTGTCAGCCTTGTATAATTTAGCTTGTCAAATACCGTCTTGGGCATGACACCGACGCCGGCACCAAGATCACGAGTGCGTGGTCAAACTCTGTTGCCCTCTAATGGAGCATGTGATAGTGGGGCAGCTCGGGTCCTTCTTCTTTTCTCGGTAAATCATTTAGGATTGCCGCACTACACTCTTTTGACCACAACTTGGGATGGCGTGGTCGCTTGTTGTTGATGATGTCTTTGATGTACTTGGCGTAGGAAGGTACATGTAAGACGTCCATGAGCGGAACGCTCACATGTACTTTTTCGACCATCTCAACAAACCGAGTGAACTGATCATTCACAGCTTGCTTTCTTGTTCTTGTGGCGAATGGCAGATGTGTTGTATCCGGATAATCCGTGGTCGTCCCGATTCTCGCCTCGCCTTGTGGTTCGAAGATGAAGGTTCTTCTTGCCGTGGTGCCGCTTGTTTCCGGCCGCTTGTTTAGGATATGGTGGATCACGAGTGGCCTTACCGCCTCGTGGTCACGTAATTAACATTTTCAAAAGTACTAGCGGCTTGATCCGACGTTTTTACCGCTTGGATCAACAGAACATCGAAGCAACTGAGCTAGCCGTCTTTCTATCATCTTATTAAAGCTCAACCGATTCTTGACAAGAGAAGTCAAACCTTCTATCTTTGTCTTGATGCTCTCTAGGATTTTGTCATTGGCCGAAGATCTTTTGGTGAGGTTTTCGTTGATCTTTGCTTGGCCGAGGACTAAATCCTTGAGAGTAGGCTGATTCAAATTGTAATTTGCGGAGTAGTTCGAATTACCTTGATACCGTGGACGGACCGATTGTTCCACCCATTATTACCTCCTTGCTGTTGACGATACCCGTAATTGATGTAAGAGGCTTCTTCACGGGTTTCGGGGCAATCATTCCCGGAATGTCCATCATTGCCACAGACCTCGCACGTTATGCGAGATTCTATAGCTTTGACAAAGGTGCGGATGTATCTCCGGCGGCTCTTTCGTCAAACTTTTGCGGGAGCAAGTCTATTTTTGCGGCCGCGCCTCCGTCTCCTTCACGGGGTGTGAGCCTTTTTGTTGCTTAGGTGGAGTTCTTTCTTCCCCCAAGCTTGATTTTCTACCATTTTGTTGATTAACGCCGTAGCGTTATCAACGATGAGTGATAGAAATGCACCTCCACCCGCAGCGTCGAGGTGCCCTTTTGACATGGGCGTAAGCCCATTGTAAAAGTTTTGGAGCACCAGCCATTCCTCCATCCCATGATGAGGACAAATCCCGAATGAAGCTTTGGAGTCTTTCCCAAGCTTCAGGAATGGGTTCCATCTGCGTTTGCTGGAAATTGGCAATTCTTCCCCTCAGAGCATTTGTTTTGCCTATGGGGAAGAACTTTGCGAGGAATGCCGTGGAGCATTTGCCCCATGTGCTCACAGCTTCTTTGTCCTTATAAAACCACTGTTTCGCCTTCCCCACAAGGGAGAAGGGAAACAGCCGGAGCCTGATGACGTCAGCTTCAATGTCCTTGATGACGACAGTGTCACAGAGCTCCAAGAAACACTGCAAGTGAGCGTTGGCATCCTCATTGGGGAGTCCACAAAACGGAATCCCCGCACCATGGTGATCGAGGCACCCCGAGCTCAAAGTTCTTATCCGCCACGTTGACGACGGGCCCGGTGGGCACGTTGGCAACTTGGCGAGGGACGGAGAATTCACGGAGGGTCTTCTCGAGCCATTTGGATGGTCGCGAAGGTGCGGAAATGACCGGTTCGGCTGCCGACGGAGTAGCAGAAGAAGGAGTAGCTCTAGGCTTCTTCTTCCTTAGGAGTGCCTCCGGATTTGGATGAAAATTGTCCGCGGGAGAAACTGGACATACACTATCCTGTTTTCACCCACAACAGGAGAAAACATAAAAGTTAACCCGCATAGACTCGGACTATTTCTAATGAAGTTATATCCATGCCGTGCTAGATTATTTTAACCAATGCCTTCCCCGAATCAACGGCGCCCGGAAAAGCTTGTTGGTATTTCTTAGCGCAATCACTAGAATTGTTACATCCTAGTGGTCACGCCAAGAAACGCCAGGGTTGATAGTCGTGTTCTAAAGATATTATCCGCAAGCGCACGGATCTATCATTGTAGCATTTCACCCGGAAGTATGTCAGGGTATCGTTATTTATATTTTGCCAAAGGAAGGCATGGTGTAAAATAGCTTTAGCACATGGATATGGTACTTCACATCATCGAAATGAGCCTTAATACTATGCAGGGGTAAGATAAACGGTAATTTGAGGATAGTGGACACACACTTGGTCTTCACTCAAGGATAAAGAGAAATAAGGAATAAAAGAAACGGAAAGAATAAAGAATAAATCTACTGGAGCTGGTTGGTCGTATGTTGCTAAGCGAAGATTAGCTAAGTCACATATTATACAGGGTTAGAGGCAAGTCAGAGCCTAAAGTAATAGGGAGACCCCCGCAGCTGGTCTGCCAGCCGATAGAGGCATTTACGAACTCCTACACGACATACGGACGTGGGGGATTACGAGGGATGGACAGGGCTGTCACCACCTGCCGCCTACCCCTCAACCGTGGCATGCCGTCATATTCGAAGGCCCCCTCGTATCTGGACACCATGCCCGCATACTAAGGAACTACCTATGCTCCCCCAGGACTCCCACCCTACGGATGGACGAGCTAGAACACAGGCAAACCCGAAAGAACATCGAACCGTTACTCCACTCTCCTCAAAGACTCTAATCCTATAGAACATATGAACGATGAAGAACAGGGATGAACACACTATGAACTGATCATATGAACTAGGCAACATGAACATGATCATGACTATGCTCTAGTTCATATGCTAAGCAACATATAAAATATAAGAACTTGAACAAGGAAGAACACTCCATAGAGATTTACCAAGATGTATCTCTTCTTCCTAGGAGACAAGCTCTCCTTGGTAGCTTTCCTAGCTCCAACTACTACTAGTTCTAGGCTAAGGAACAAGTGGAGGTGAGGGAGAGATGACCAAATGAATTGTGTGTGTAGAATTCCTTTTCATCTCCCCTTTTATATGTTGGTGGAGGTTTGAGCCTAAAATGGAAGGAACACCGCGCACCGACCTCCCTGAGCATTGATTGCACCGCCTCCAGCCGGCCAGTCCCACAGGTCAGTGGGGAGGGCGTGAGCGCGCCCCTGGCGCGAGCGCGCCAGGGTGCCACCTCCCCCTGACCGACCTTGGCCAGTGGGCCTCTCCAGGTGAGTGGGCTTCGGTGTTGGGGTGTTTTGGCCCATTTGGGGTCCCGAGGTGGCCCATCTCCATTTGGGGTGGTTTGGCGCTTTCCAGAAAGTGCCTTTTCGATGTTTAATCCCTGCACTTTTATATGATTCCTGCAATGATAGTATATTTCCTAGTGCACATGGATTTGGGTTAGTTGTACATGTATATGCATATAGGAATATATAGTTCACCCTTTTTCATGTCTAATTGGCGGTATAAAATCGTCGATAAGGACCGCCAACAGGCTCTCGGCACCGGGTCAAGCATGCCCGTACACCATGGTTAAGCCATTTTGATGCCTCTCACCTCTCCACCATAGATTTTTCCATCAATCGAAAGCCTGAAGGGCCCTTAACCTCGGCCCCACGGCTCCAGAACTGCCATATTTGCACACACGACTTTGCTGCCGCACGACCGGTTCCTACGCGTCCTATGGCTCCTCGCACCAAGTCAAGCACGCCCATGCGCCATGGTTAAGGCATTTTGACACCTCTGGCCTCTCCACCACAGTGTTTGTTGCCGCCCAAGAACCCGAATGGCCCTTAACCATGGCTCCACCGCTTTAGAACCGCCATATTTGCACACACGACTATGCTACCGCACAACCGGTTCCCGCGTGTCCTACATCTCTCGACACTAGGTCAAGCACGACCGAATGCCATTGTTAAGGCATTTTGACGCGCCTCGGCCTCACCACCACAATGTTTGTCATCACCCGAGAGCCTGAACGGCCCTTAACTACAGCTCCACGACTCTAGAACATCCATAATTGCACACACGACCGTGCCGCCGCACGGCCGGATCCCGTGCATCCTACGGCTCTCGCACCGGGTCAAGCACGCCCGTACGCCATGGTTAAGCCATTTTGATGCCTCTCACCTCTCCACCATAGAGTTTTCCATCACCTGAGAGCCTGAAGGGCCCTTAACCATGGCTCTAAAACTGCCATATTTCACACACGAACATGCTGCCGCACGGTCGGTTCCAACGCGTCCTATGGCTCCCGGCACCGAGTCAAGCATGCTTGTACGCCATGGTTAATGCATTTTCACACCTCTGACCTCTCTACCATAGCATTTGCCATCGCTCGAGAGCCTGAACGGCCCTTAACCTCGGCTCCACAGCTCCAGAACTGCCATATTTGCACACACGACTTTGCCGCCGCACGGCCGGTTCCAGCGCATCCTACGGCTCCTCGCACCAAGTCAAGCACTCCCATGCGCCATGGTTAAGGCATTTTGACACCTCTGGCCTCTCCACCACAGCGTTTGTTGCCGCCCGAGAACCCGAATGGCCCTTAACCATGGCTCCACAGCTCTAGAACTGCCATATTTGCACACACGACTATGCTACTGCATAGCCGGTTCCTCCATGTCCTACAGCTCTCAGCACTAAGTCAAGCACGACCGTATGCCATAGTTAAGGTGTTTTGACGCCTCTGGCCTCACCACCACAATGTTTGTCATCACCTGAGAGCCCGAACAACCCTTAACCACAGCTCCATGACTCCAGAACTTCCATATTTGCACACACGACTGTGCTGCCGTACGGCCGGATCCTATGCATCCTATGGCTCTCAGCACCGGGTCAAGCATGCCCGTACGCCATGGTTAAGCCATTTTGATGCCTCTCACCTCTCCACCATAGAGTTTTCCATCACCCGAGAGCCTGAAGGGCCCTTAACCATGGCTCCACGGCTCCAAAACTGCCATATTTGCACACACAACCATGTTGCTGCACGGTCGATTCCAACGCGTCCTATGGCTCCCGGCACTGAGTCAAGCATGCCCGTACGCCATGGTTAAGGCATTTTGACACCTCGGACCTCTCTACCATAGCGTTTGCCATCGCTCGAGAGCCTGAACGGCCCTTAACCTCGGCTCCGCAGCTCCAGAACTGCCATATTTGCACACACGACTTTGCCGCCGCACGGCCGGTTCCTGCGCATCCTACGGCTCACCAAGTCAAGCACGCCCATGCGCCATGGTTAAGGCATTTTGACACCTCTAGCCTCTCTACCACAGCGTTTGTTGCCGCCCGAGAGCCCGAATGGCCCTTAACCATGACTCCACAGCTCTAGAACTGCCATATTTGCACACACGACTATGCTACTGCATAGCTGGTTCCTGCGTGTCCTACAGCTCTCGGCACTAGGTCAAGCATGACCGTATGCCATAGTTAAGGTGTTTTGACGCCTCTGGCCTCACCACCACAATGTTTGTCATCACCTGAGAGCCCAAACAACCCTTAACCACAGCTCCATGACTCCAGAACTTCCATATTTGCACACACGACTGTGCTGCCGCACGGCCGGATCCTATGCATCCTATGGCTCTCGGACTGGGGTCAAGCATGCCCGTACGCCATGGTTAAGCCATTTTGATGCCTCTCACCTCTCCACCATAGAGTTTTCCATCACCCGAGAGCCTGAAGGGCCCTTAACCACGGCTCCACGGCTCCAAAACTGCCATATTTGCACACACAACCATGTTGCCGCACGGTCGATTCCAACGCGTCCTATGGCTCCCGGCACTGAGTCAAGCATGCCCGTATACCATGGTTAAGGCATTTTGACACCTCTAGCCTCTCTACCATAGCGTTTGCCATAGCTCGAGAGCCTGAACGGCCCTTAACCTTGGCTCCATGGCTCCAGAACTGTGATATTTGCACACACGACTTTGCTGCCGCACGGCTGGTTCCTGCGCGTCCTACGGCTCCTGGCACCAAGTAAAGCACGCCCATGCGCCATGGTTAAGGCATTTTGACACCTCTGGCCTCTCCAGCACAGCGTTTGTTGCCGCCCGAGAACCCGAATGGCCCTTAACCATGGCTCTACAGCTCTAGAACTGCCATATTTGCACACACGACTATGCTACCGCACAGCCAGTTCCTGCTTGTCCTACAGCTCTCGGCACTAAGTCAAGCACGACCGTATGCCATGGTTAAGGCATTTTGACACCTCTGGCCTCACCACCACAATGTTTGTCATCACCCGAGAGCCCGAACGGCCCTTAACAACAGCTCCATGACTCCAGAACTTCCATATTTGCACACACGACTGTGCTGCCGCACGGCCGGATCCTTTGCATGCTACGGCTCTCGGGTGCATCACGGCACCGGATCCTGTGCATCCTGCTGTTTCCCTTCTCCCTTGTGGGGAAGGCGAAACAGTGGTTTTATAAGGACAAAGAAGCTGTGAGCACATGGGGCAAATGCTCCACGGCATTCCTCGCAAAGTTCTTCCCCATAGGCAAAACAAATGCTGAGGGGAAGAATTGCCAATTTCCAAAGAACGCGAGATGGAACCCATTCCCGAAGCTTGGGAAAGACTCCAAAGCTTCATTCGACTGTCCTCATCATGGGATGGAGGAATGGCTGGTGCTCCAAAACTTTTACAATGGGCTTACGCCCATGTCAAAAGGGCACCTCGACGCAAGGGCGCCGGAGGTGCATTTCTATCACTCACTGTTGATAACGCTACGGCGTTAATCAACAAAATGGTAGAAAATCAAGCTTGGGGGGAAGAAAGAACTCCACCTAAGCAACAAAAAGGCTCGCACCCCGTGAAGGAGACGGAGGCGCTGGCCGCAAAAATAGACTTGCTCCTGCAAAAGTTTGACGAAAGAGCCGGGAGATACATCCGGCCTTGTCAAAGCTATAAAATCTCGCATAACGTGCGAGGTCTCGTGGCAATGATGGACATTCGGGAATGATTGCCCCGAAACCCGTGAAGAAGCCTCTTACATCAATAACGGGTATCGTCAACAAAGCAAGGAGGTAATAATGGGTGGAACAATCGGTCCGTCCACGGTATCAAGGTAATTCGAACTACTCCGCAAATTACAATTCGAATCGCCTACTCTCAAGGATTTAGTCCTCGACCAAGCAAAGATCAACGAAAACCTCACCAAAAAGATGTTTGGCCAATGACAAAATCCTAGAGAGCATCGACAAAGATAGAAGGTTTGACTTCGTCGTCAAGAATCAGTTGAGCTTTAATAAGATGATAGAAAGACAAATAGCTCGAGTTGCTTCGATGTTCCTGTTGATCCAACTGGTAAAAACGTCGGATCAAGCCGCTAGTACTTTTGAAAATGTTAATTCTGTGACCACGAGAGGCGGTAAGGCCACTCGTGATCCACCATATCCTAAACAAGCAGCCAGGAAACAAGCAAGCACCACAAAGAAGAAGAACCTTCATCTTCGAACCACAAGGCGAGCGAATCGGGGACGACCCTGGATTATCTAGATACAACACATCTGCCATTCGCCACAAGAACAAGAAAGCAAGCTGTGAATGATCAGTTCGCTCGGTTTGTTGAGATGGTCGAAAAAGTACATGTGAGCATTCCGCTCATGGACGTCTTACATGTACCTTCCTACGCCAAGTACATCAAAGACATCATCAACAACAAGCGACCACCGCCATCCACAAATGTGGGTCAAAAGAGTGTAGTGCGGCAATCCTAAATGATTTACCGAGAAAAGAAGAAGGACCCCGAGTCTGCCCTACTATCACATGCTCCATTAGAGGGCAACAAGTTTGACCACGCACTCGTGATCTTGGTGCCGACGTCGTGTCATGCCCAAGACGGTATTTGACAAGCTAAATTATACAAGGTGTCACCAACAACGATCACACTCCAATTAGCGGACTCCTCCTTACGCTACCCAAATGGGAATAGTCAAGAGATATTCCTATGAAAATTAGAGGATACTTCGTCCCAAAGGATTTCGTGGTACTCGACATGGAGGCCACCAAAGAGTCACCACTAATATTGGGGCGGCCATTCCTCGCACCGTGGAGCACAAATTGATGTTGGAGCCGGAGAAATCCGTTTCAACATCAATGGAAGTGAGGAGAAGTTCCACTTCCGGCCACGGAAGACGGAGGAGTGCAACATGATTCGCATCAAGTATGAACCAACCACAAGAGAGGTCACGGAAGTTGAAATCCGACCTCTTGGTGCGAATCGGATTCCCAATATTGTCTGGGAACAAAGTCCAGAGCCACGAAAGCAAAGGGTACCCAGAACAAAAGCAAAAGAAAAAGAAAGAACAGGAGCCAAAGAAAAGAAGGAGCAAAGAGCTCCTAACAAAGGAAGAAAGAAGGCTCCTACAAAAGAAACAAAATCCAAAGTCGTTCTGCGCAACCCAATGAGAAGAAGGATAAGGGCAAGGCTCCTACCCAAGAAAGAGTGGGACCCAAAGCAAAACCAATTCCACTCAAAACCTCCGGGGACCAAAGTTGGTCCCTAAGGAGGAGACAAAGGTGTTAAAGGTAGAGAAAATACAAGCAACTCCAAAAGAAACCGATCAACCACCATCCTCAACTATTGTCACCACACCACCAAAAATGGTGTGGAGGCCCAAGCGAGCATCCCCGTCTACCTCTCCCGAGACGAATGCCTTATCATCGTGCTCAAATTGAGCGAGAATAGTCTCGCTTCACGGACTATAAACTCGTGAGCCCCGACCGACGATAATCGGTAAGTTATCTTTTTATAAGTATTTTTACGTTTACTTAGTCTATCAAATAAAGTTCTATCTTGCTACCCCTGTTCCCGCTTAGTTTGATGTCTTGGAACATGCTCAAGCTTAGCTTGTTCCATAGGCTCGTAGCTTGGGCATGGTGCTTAGGTTGCTAGTTTACCTTGGTCGACTTGTCGATCATTGAGACAGATTATCCTTAAAAACTTGAGCTTAGTGGGTTGCATAGGCTAGATCCTGTCAAAGTTATTGCCGGGTACGATATAGTGCCACGAGCAACGCTATGACTCTATCCTGAGTGAAAACCTGACTTCCGGAGTTTTTATTTTCAAAACTATCAAAACAAAAGTTCCTCAATGATTTTGAAATACCCACCAAGGCCATATGACGTAGCCGTCAATACTCTTTCAAAACCCGGTTGTCATATGCCGCTTTGATCACTAGAAGTCCGTAACCTCCGCAAGATTATGGTCTTACACTCACGATTGAGATTCACTTGCACCCACCAAATAAATTTGCCAACCCGTACACTGCGAGTTGCGTAACCTAGCTTTTCATCCAAAACCACCCAAATATGCCAACTCTTGACCCTAGAGTTGCGCACCTTCTTCAAAACAAAGCGTGCCGACCCTTACACTGAGGATCGCGCATCCCTTATTCATCAACCATCAAAAAACTACTCCTCGTCCTTCGTCATGACTCCTTCCCGCAAAAAAAAAAAAATTCCGTCGTATCTGAAAGAAAGTATTGGGCATTAGCATCTCTTGTTCAAAAAAAAAATGATGATGATGAATGCCAAGGGGCAACAATAAAGCTTCAAAAGTAGACAAACGGAATCCCGGCTAGTCTCCCATTCAAAAAAAGAGAGAAGAGAAAAGGAAAAGAAAGAAAGAAAAGAAAAATCTTGGTTTTTCCAAATCAAGCCCATACTCTCTCAAATTTTCCCTTCCACCAATAAAAAGGAGTCATGATGCCTGGAGTACCAAAAACATTTAGAAATAGGAATCTTTCACCCTCACACACTTGCACAAATCTCAATCAAAGTGTATGGTCTTAATCTTCGGACGGTTCGTTCCTTGACTTCACCAACTCTATGTGATCCAAGCACAGCCACCTTTCATACCTACCCAAAACTCCACTCTCAGCCATAGTAGTAGGTTAGAAAGAAAGGCAAAAGCACAATGCCTTTGGTGAGGTATAAACACTTCTGAGCGATTGAGAGAATCATTCGAGGAACTTGAGTTTCTTTTACAAAACTTTCAAAACCTCCAGAGACTTGGTTGATCTTGGGTAGACGATAAGCAACGCTTGTGAATCCGTTCTATCTTGCAATATCCCAAGACTCGAGAAAGCTGGAAAGCCCCATTTTTGTCTTGAGATAATAACAGGGTGAGCAGTCATGCCGATTTATTCAAACTCTGGTAGAAATCTTGCTTATATGCTTGGTACTTATAACACCCCGGTTTTCAAAGAAGACCGAGAGTCATCATATGTGTGCCCAGAAAGTCCACACATATAACCGGAATGATAAAATATCAGATAAACAATGTTTATATAGCGAAAACATATATATAATTACACTTACTAAACATCAGAGTATCGCGGAATGTTGGCTACAACTTCTCTTCAGAGCTCCAATTTTCTCAGGGACAGTTGACTGGGGGCTCCGCACGCCAAGCACCTTCGACATCTCAATGTCCAGCAGCACCTTGCTAGCAGACTATAGCAAGGTGAGTCCATGTCGAACTCAACAAGTACAGGCGGAAAGTATAATGATATGCATGGCTTGAACAAGGTAAAGCTCAAAGGTAAACTGCGGTAGCATTTTAGTAAGAGGTGAATTTTAATTAGCAACCTATTACTAATCATCTTGGTGGAAAACACCCAACCCTTAATTATGGTTCAAGTAATAATTAAGAGTCATTTAATAAGCATTGATATAAGCATATATCAACATTAAACAAGTGAGATTTCCATCTCATAAAAGGCACAGGATCGCCATCCTACAGTAGGCCGAGGTCGCAACCTCTCAAAAGACAAGATCACCATCCTACAACCGCACGAGGACTCCACCTCGCAAGACATCATCTCCATGATTTAAGGTAAGGTCCAATTGGCTTTGACATGTGAGGATCCGGGCCGCTCTAACCGTGAGCACGGACGATATATCGATTGATCAAACTCTGCGCAGAGGTGTACTCTTTACCTCCAGTTTGTGATTACCCTTTTTGCCCGAGGGGATCAGCCTCTTAGCCCGTTACCGAGACAGGCTGGCAGGGGTCACAACAAGGCTGTTCACAGGGCCACTAGTAGCGGTAGCCCGCTAGTTATGACGCAAGCGTAGGGAGGCCTCTCCCGACCCACCACTACTAGAACTTGAATCACACTTTTCGCCAATCCAGGTACCAGTTCCAGGTAAGCTACCCGCCCTACTAGCGGTGGTCCTGGTACTTGGCCAAGCAAGAGCCCATTAGCCTGGAGTTTTACGGAATGTCCCAGGTTGCCGCTCCATGAGTGGGTCCTTAAAGGGCAGACACGGGCGACCCCGTCTACATGGGCAACCGCCAACACCCGCATCCCCCTTGCTTCTCACCACGGCGATGCATCACAGCACCGCCAACGCCTCCATGGCCGCAGCCATAAACCAACAGCTTTACATTATTAAAGAAGCAAGATTAACAAGTAATAATCTTTAGTGAGTAGGTGAGCAGAGCACTAGCAGACCTATATCCTATCTACAAACCCCCACGGGTGATATCTGGATAGTGGTGGCTAGTATGTCCTTAGGTTTAATATATTAAACACATGCATGCATTAATTAACATTCCATAGGAACAATATGATCAAAGGGATGCCTGCACTTGCCTTAAATCCAAAGTCCAACTATTCAGTAGACTTTAATTAATTTCTCTATCTTCTGGTCTCCAACCTCGCTTGCACTTGTTGGTCCTCGGCTCCGGTCTTCTAAGACTCTCGTCGTCTACTCACACCAAGCAAGCAACACAAACAAAAGACTAAGAACATGCATCAATCAAAAGAAACGCTAAAGATAGAGTGGGCTAAACGGTAGAACTTGGTGCTACGGATGCGAGAGCGCTAGAACGACCAAAAGCAGAGCTATCACTAAAGGGAACACGACTAACGAGTTAATCTACACGAGCCGGATTTTGAAAAGAACATTGAATAGACATCAATCAAAATAGCATAACTAATTTTATAAACATGTGACAAGATAAAAAGGTCGCTGTTAAACACATAGCTTATGGTCGGCACGGTCGCACACAAACGAAAACGGATTATAAACCCTATGTTGCTTTTATTTATAAAGTTATTAAATAAATGTTAATCAAATTATATTTTAATAAATAAATTCAGAAACGAGCTATGCTATAAACATTACTGCTATTGCGTAGAGCACGACGACACGATTCTAACGCAACTTGAATCGACTGAATCGGAGTTAGAACGACTAAATGGCGGAGGATTAATGATGAATGGCAAACTTGTAATTAGATCGTCTTCTACCTTTAGACGTTTTCCTCTTCACGTTCTGGACGGAAGTCACGACAGCCATGGGGCTGCTGTGCGCTGTGCTCGCGCACAAGGGAGGGCAGGGCCTCGGCCGCGGGGCTTGCCGTCCGGCAGAGGCCGACGGTGGCGCGGCACCGGCGCGCGCCCAGGACGGGGCAGGGCCTGCTCGCACACGCGCCACCATGGCCGGCGGCGGCTTGCTGCTCGCCGCGAGCAGGCACGCGCGCGAGGGGCCACGAGGCGCGCGGCCTAGGGGCGAGAGGTGGCAGAGAGGCCGCGCATCGGGCGCAGGAGGAGGCAGGGGCGGCGCAGGTTCGCGGTGGCCGGAAACGGAGACGAAGATGGCCGGTTATGGTGAACCTCGCCGGGAAAGAGAGATAGATGTTAGGGAACCGTCAAACAACCATGGATTCGCGAAAATAAGGCCATGACGGCGTAGAGGACGAAGAGGGCTACCTCATAGTGGTGGCCGTTTTCGCCGTTGATGGACGAAATGGCCGGAAAAGCTCGCCGGAGAGTTCGCCGGAAACCTAGCTGGAGAGAAATTCGGCAATCGATTCCAGGAGCTACGAGTGGCGGCTCGCGATAGGGTTTTCTGATCCGGAACCAGCGCGACGAGAGGAACACCGGCATATAAATATGCCTAGGGTTTGGGCCGGGAGAAAATATTTTATTTTTAATTAATTTCGAGAATTATAAAGAAAATCATTTTCAGTTCGAAAATAATTCCAGAAATAGCTGGAATTATTTTAAACCCCTGAAAAATATTTCCTAGCCTCCGAAAATTATGTAAAAATACCAAGGATAGATTGAGCTATGATGAATCCAAATAAAGTATTTGGAGCTCATGATAATGATATTTTTGAGCATCGAAAAAATTAGAAAGGCTCTAGGATCAATGGGAAAATAATCTAAAAAGTTCAGAAAATTCTCGGGAAGAAATGAACGATGTCTAAACGCATTTTCATAACTTAACGCACACAAAGACACATAACACAAGCAATAAGCAAACATCACATCAATGAAAGCCCCTTCAAATTAATTTATAAATATTCAAAAGCACATTTTCATTTGTATAATCATGCACTAAGATTTGAGCTAATGTTGACAAATTTTATTCAAATATTTAAAATCCTTGATTTTATTTAGTGTTTTCTAATGACAACCCAAAGTACAAATTTTGGGGTGTTATAGTACTTTTGACTCATGATCGGCATAGTAGCAACTCCCGATCAAAGAACCTAAACCGAGCTTTGCTCGGACGAGCAAAGGGTAAGCTTGGGGGATCTTGTTGGCGGTCATTATCGATGATTTTATACCACCAATTAGACATTAAAAAGGGTGGATTATATATTCCTATATGCATATACATGTACAACTAACCCAAATCCACGTGCACTAGGAAATATACTGTCATTGCAGGAATCATATAAAAGTGCAGGGATTAAACATCGAAAAGGCGCTTTCTGGAAAGCGCCAAACCACCCCAAATGGAGATGGGCCACCTCGGGACCCCAAATGGGCCAAAACACCCCAACACCGAAGCCCACTCACCTGGGAAGGCCCACCGGCCAAGGTCGGTCAGGGGGAGGTGGCACCCTAGCGCGCTCGCGCCAGGGGCGCGCTCGCGCCCTCCCCACTGACCTGTGGGACCGGCCGGCTGGAGGCAGTGCAATCAATGCTCAGGGAGGTCGGTGCACGGTGTTCCTTCCATTTCAGGCTCAAACCGACCTCCACCAACATATAAAAGGGGATATGAAAAGGAATTCTACATACACAATTCATTTGGTCTCTCTCTCCCTCACCTCCACTTGTTCCTTAGCCTAGAGCTAGTAGTAGTTGGAGCTAGGAAAGCTACCAAGGAGAGCTTGTCTCCTTGGAAGAAGAGATACATCTTGGTAAATCTCTATGGAGTGTTCTTCCTTGTTCAAGTTCTTATATTTTATATGTTGCTTAGCGTATGAACTAGAGCATAGTCATGATCATGTTCATGTTGATACATATGAACTAGAGCCTAGTTCATATGATCAGTTCATAGCGTGTTCATCCCTGTTCTTCATCGTTCATATGTTCTATAGGATTAGAGTCTTTGAGGAGAGTGGAGTAACGGTTCGATGTTCTTTCGGGTTTGCCTGTGTTCTAGCTCGTCCATCCGTAGGGTGGGAGTCCTGGGGGAGCATAGGTAGTTCCTTAGTATGCGGGCGTGGTGTCCGGATATGAGGGGGCCTTCGAATATGACGGCATGCCACGGTTGAGGTGTAGGCGGCAGGTGGTGACAGCCTTGTCCGTCCCTCGTAATCGCCACGTCCGTATGTCATGTAGGAGTTCGTAAATGCCTCTATCGGCTAGCAGACCAGCTGCGGGGGTCTCCCTGTTACTTTAGGCTCTGGCTTGCCTCTAACCCTGTATAATATGTGACTTAGCTAATCTTCGCTTAGCAACACCAACCAGCTCCAGTAGATTTATTCTTTATTCTTTTTGTTTTCTTTTATTCCTTATTTCTCTTTATCCTTGAGTGAAGACCAAGTGTGTGTCCACTATCCTCAAATTACCGTTTATCTTACCCCTGCATAGTATTAAGGCTCATTTCGATGATGTGAAGTACCATATCCATGTGCCGAGCTATTTTACACCATGCCTTCCTTTGGGAAAATATAAATAACGATACCCCGACATACTTCCGGTGAAATGCTACAATGATAGATCCGTGCGCTTGGATAATATCTTTAGAACACGACTATCAACCCCGGCGTTTCTTGGCATGACCACTAGGATGTAACAATTCTAGTGATTGCGCTAAGAAATGCCAACAGAGCCATAGGATGCACGGGATCCGGCCGTGCGCGGCACGGTCGTGTGTGCAAATATGGAAGTTCGAGTCATGGAGTTGTGGTTAAGGGCTGTTCGGGCTCTCGGGTGATGACAAACATTGTGGTGGTGAGGCCAGAGGCGTCAAAACGCCTTAACTATGGCATACGGTCGTGCTTGACCTAGTGCCGAGAGCTGTAGGACACGCAGGAACCGGCTGTGCAGTAGCATAGTCGTGTGTGCAAATATGGCAGTTCTAGAGCTGTGGAGCCATGGTTAAGGGCCATTCGGGTTCTCGGGCGACAACAAACGCTGTGGTGGAGTGGCCAGAGGTGTCAAAATGCCTTAACCATGGCGCATGGGCGTGCTTTACTTGGTGCAAGGAGCCGTAGGACGCGCAGGAACCGGCCGTGCGGCAGCAAAGTCGTGTGTGCAAATATGGCAGTTCTGTAGCCGTGGAGCCGAGGTTAAGGGCCGTTCAGGCTCTCGAGCGACGACAAATGCTATGGTAGAGAGGTCAGAGGTGTCAAAATGCCTTAACCATGGCGTACGAGCATGCTTGACTCAGTGCCGGGAGCCATAGGACGCGTTGGAACCGACCGTGCGGCAGCAAGGTCATGTGTGAAATATGGCAGTTTTGGAGCCGTGGAGCCATGGTTAAGGGCCCTTCAGGCTCTCGGGTGATGGAAAACTCTATGGTGGAGAGGTGAGAGGCATCAAAATGGCTTAACCATGGGGTACGAGCGTGCTTGAACCGGTGCCGAGAGCCGTAGGATGCACAGGATCCGGCCGTGCGGCAGCACAGTCGTGTGTGCAATTATGGATGTTCTGGAGTCGTGGAGCTGTAGTTAAGGGCCGTTCGGGCTCTCGGGTGATGACAAACATTGTGGTGGTGAGGCCAGAGGCGTCAAAATGAATTAACCATGGCATTCGGTCGTGCTTGACCTAGTGTCAAGAGCTGTAGGACACGCAGGAACCGGTTGTGCAGTAGCATAGTCGTGTGTACAAATATGGCAGTTCTAAAGCGGTGGAGCCATGGTTAAGGGCCATTCGAGTTCTTGGGCGGCAACAAACGCTGTGGTGGAGAGGCCAGAGGTGTCAAAATGGCTTAACCATGGAGCATGGGCGTGCTTGACTTGGTGCGAGGAGCTGTAGGGAACCGGCCATGTGGCAGCAAAGTCGTGTGTGCAAATATGGCAGTTCTGGAGCCATAGAGCCGAGGTTAAGGGCCGTTCGGGCTCTCGAGCGATGGCAAACGCTATGGTAGAAAGGCCAGAGGTGTCAAAATGCCTTAACCATGGCGTGCGGGCATGCTTGACTCAGTGCCGGGAGCCATAGGACGCGTTGGAACCGACCGTGCGGCAGCATGGTCGTGTGTGCAAATATGGCAGTTTTGGAGCCGTGGAGCCGTGGTTAAGGTCCCTTCAGGCTCTCGGGTGATGGAAAACTCTATGGTGGAGAGGTGAGAGGCATCAAAATGGCTTAACCATGGGGTACGAGCATGCTAGAACCGGTGCCGAGAGCCGTAGGATGCAAAGGATCCGGTCGTGCGGCAGCACAGTCGTGTGTGCAAATATGGAAGTTCTGGAGTCATGGAGCTATTGTTAAGGGCCGTTCGGGCTCTCGGGTGATGACAAACATTGTGGTGGTGAGGCTAGAGGTGTCAAAATGCCTTAACCATGGTATACGGTCATGCTTGACTTAGTGCCGAGAGCTGTAGGACACGCAGGAACCGGCTGTGCGGTAGCATAGTCGTGTGTGCAAATATGGCAGTTGTAGAGCTGTGGAGCCATGGTTAAGGGCCATTCAGGATCTCGGGCAGCAACAAACGCTGTGCTGGAGAGGCCAGAGGTGTCAAAACACCTTAACCATGGTGCATGGGCGTGCTTTACTTGGTGCCAGGAGCCATAGGACGCTCAGGAACCGGCCGTGCGGCAGTAAAGTCGTGTGTGCAAATATGGCAGTTCTGGAGCCGTGGAGCCGAGGTTAAGGGCCGTTCAGGCTCTCGAGCTATGGCAAACGCTATGGCAGAGAGGCCAGAGGTGTAAAAATGCCTTAACCATGGCGTACGGGCATGCTTGACTCAGTGCCGGAAGCCATAGGACGCGTTGGAACCGACTGTGCGGCAACATGGTTGTGTGTGCAAATATGGCAGTTTTGGGGCCGTGGAGCCGTGGTTAAGGGCCCTTCAGGCTCTCGGGTGATGGAAAACTCTATGGTGGAGAGGTGAGAGGTATCAAAATGGCTTAACCTATGACGTACGGGCATGCTTGACCCGGTGCCGAGAACCGTAGGATGCACAGGATCCGGCCATGCGGCAGCACAGTCGTGTGTGCAAATATGGAAGTTCTGGAGTCATGGAGCTATGGTTAAGGGTTGTTCGGGCTCTCGGGTGATGACAAACATTGTGGTGGTGAGGCCAGACGCGTCAAAACGCCTTAACTATGGCATACGGTCGTGCTTGACCTAGTGCCGAGAGCTGTAGGACACGCAGGAACCGGCTATCCAGTAGCATAGTCGTGTGTGCAAATATGGCAGCTCTAGAGCTGTGGAGCCTGGTTAAGGGCCATTCGAGTTCTCGGGCAGCAACAAACGCTATGCTAGAGAGGCCAGAGGTGTCAAAATGCCTTAACCATGGTGCATGGGCGTGCTTGACTTGGTGCGAGGAGCCGTAGGACGCTCAGGAACCGGCCGTGCGGCAGCAAAATCGTGTATGCAAATATGGCAGTTCTGGAGCCGTGCAGCCGAGGTTAAGGGCCATTCAGGCTCTCAAGCTATGGCAAACGCTATGGTAGAGAGGCCAGAGGTGTCAAAATGCGTTAACCATGGCGTATGGGCATGCTTGACTCAGTGCTAGGAGCCATAGGACGCGTTGGAACCGACCGTGCGGCAGCATGGTTGTGTGTGCAAATATGGCAGTTTTGGAGCCGTTGAGCCATGGTTAAGGGCCCTTTAGGCTCTCGGGTGATGGAAAACTCTATGGTGGAGAGGTGAGAGGCATCAAAATGGCTTAACCATGGCGTACGGGCATGCTTGATCCAGTGCCGAGAGCCATAGGATGCACAGGATCTGGTCGTGCGGCAGCACAGTCGTGTGTGCAATTATGGAAGTTCTGGAGTCATGGAGCTGTGGTTAAGGGCCGTTCGGGCTCTCGAGTGATGACAAACATTGTGGTAGTGAGGCCAGAGGCATCAAAACGCCTTAACTATGGCATACGGTCGTGCTTGAACTAGTGCCGAGAGCTGTAGGATACGCAGGAACCGGCTGTGCGGTAGCATAGTCGTGTGTGCAAATATGGCAGTTCTAGAGCTGTGGAGCCATGGTTAAGGGCCATTCGGGTTCTCGGGTGGCAACAAACGCTATGCTGGAGAGGCCAGAGGTGTCAAAACGCCTTAACCATGGCGCATGGGTGTGCTTGACTTGGTGCGAGGAGCCGTAGGACGCGCAGGAACCGGCCGTGCGGCAAAGAAAGTCGTGTGTGCAAATATGGCAGCTTCTGGAGCCGTGAGCCGAGGTTAAGGGCCGTTCGGGCTCTCGAGCGATGGCAAACACTACGGTAGAGAGGCCGAGGTGTCAAAATGCCTTAACCATGGCGTACGGGCATGCTTGACTCGGTCGGAGCCATAGGATGCGTTGGAACCGACCGTGCGGCAGCATGGTCGTGTGTGCAAATATGGCAGTTTTGGAGCCGTGGAGCCGTGGTTAAGGGCCCTTCAGGCTCTCGGGTGATGGAAAACTCTATGGTGGAGAGGTGAGAGGCATCAAAATGGCTTAACCATGGCGTACGGGCGTGCTTGACCCGGTGCCGAGAGCCGTAGGATGCACAGGATCCGGCCGTGCGGCAGCACAGTCGTGTGTGCAATTAAGGATGTTCTGGAGTCGTGGAGCTGTAGTTAAGGGCCGTTCGGGCTCCCGGGTGATGACAAACGTTGTGGTGGTGAGGCCAGAGGCATCAAAACACCTTAACCATGGCATACGGTCGTGCTTGACCTAGTGTCGAGAGCTGTAGGACACGCAGGAACCGGCTGTGCGGTAGCATAGTCGTGTGCGCAAATATGGCAGTTCTAGAGCTATGGAGCCATGGTTAAGGGCCATTCAGGTTCTCGGGCAGCAACAAACGCAATGCTGGAGAGGCCAGAGGTGTCAAAACACCTTAACCATGGCGCATGGGCGTGCTTGACTTGGTGCGACGAGCCGTAGGACGCGCAGGAACCGGCCGTGCGACAAAGCAAAGTCGTGTGTGCAAATATGGCGCTTCGGAGCCGTGGAGCCGAGGTTAAGGGCCGTTCAGGCTCTCGAGCAATGGCAAACGCTATGGTAGAGAGGCCAGAGGTGTCAAAATGCCTTAACCATGGCGTACGGGCATGCTTGACTTAGTGCCGGGAGCCATAGGACGTGTTGGAACCGACCGTGCGGTAGCATGGTCGTGTGTGCAAATAAGGTAGTTTTGGAGCCGTGGAGCCTTGGTTAAGGGCCCTTCAGGCTCTCGGGTGATGGAAAACTCTATGGTGGAGAGGTGAGAGGCATCAAAATGGCTTAACCATGGTGTATGGGCATGCTTGACCCGGTGCCGAGAGCCGTAGGATGCACAGGATCCGGCCGTGCGACAGCACAGTCGTGTGTGCAATTATGGATGTTCTGGAGTCATGGAGCTATAGTCAGGGGCCGTTCGGGCTCTCGAGTGATGACAAACACTGTGGTGGTGAGGCCAGAGGCGTCAAAATGCCATAACCATGGCATACAGTCATGCTTGACCTAGTGTCGAGAGCTGTAGGACACGCAGGAACCGGCTGTGCGGTAGCATAGTCGTGTGTGCAAATATGGCAGTTCTAGAGCTGTGGAGCTATGGTTAAGGGCCATTCGGGTTCTCGGGCGGCAACAAACGCTGTGGTGGAGAGGCTAGAGGTGTCAAAACACCTTAACCATGGCGCATGGGCGTGCTTGACTTGGTGCGAGGAGCCGTAGGACGCGCAGGAACCGGCCGTACGGCAGCAAAGTCGTGTGTGCAAATATGGCAGTTCTGGAGCCGTGGAGCCGCGGTTAAGGTTCGTTCAGGCTCTCGAGCGACGACAAACGCTATGGTAGAGAGGCTAGAGGTGTCAAAATGCCTTAACCATGGCGTACGGGCATGCTTGACTCAGTGCCGGGAGCCATAGGACGCGTTGGAACCGACCGTGCGGCAGCATGGTCGTGTGTGCAAATATGGCAGTTTTGGAGCCGTGGAGCCGTGGTTAAGGGCCCTTCGGGCTCTTGGGTGATGGAAAACTCTATGGTGGAGAGGCGAGAGGCATCAAAATGCCTTAACCATGGCGTACGGGCGTGCTTGACCCGGTGCCAAGAGCCGTAGGATGCACAGGATCCGTCCGTGCGGCAGCACAGTCGTGTGTGCAATTATGGATGTTCTGGAGTCGTGGAGCTATAGTTAAGGGCCGTTCGGGCTCTCGGATGATGATAAATATTGTGGTGGTGAAGCCAGAGGCGTCAAAACGCCTTAACCATGGCATACGGTCATGCTTGATCTAGTGTCGAGAGCTGAAGGACACGCAGGAACCGGCTGTGCAGTAGCATAGTCGTGTGTGCAAATATGGCAGTTCTAAAGATGTGGAGCCATGGTTAAGGGCCATTCGGGTTCTCGGGCGGCAACAAACGCTGTGGTGGAGAGGCTAGAGGTGTCAAAATGCCTTAACCATGGCGCATGGGCGTGCTTGACTTGGTGCGAGGAGCCGTAGGACGCGCAGGAACCGGCCGTGCGGCAGCAAAGTCGTGTGTGCAAATATGGTAGTTCTGGAGCCGTGGAGCCGAGGTTAAGGGCCGTTCAGGCTCTCGAGTGATAGCAAATGCTATGGTAGAGAGGCCAGAGGTGTCAAAATGCCTTAACCATGGCGTAGGGCATGCTTGACTCAGTGCCGGGAGCCATAGGATGCATTGGAACCGACCGTGCGGCAGCATGGTCGTGTGTGCAAATATGGCAGTTTTGGAGCCGTGGAACGGTGGTTAATGGCCCTTCAGGCTCTCGAGTGATGGAAAACTCTATGGTGGAGATGTGAGAGGCATCAAAATGGCTTAACCATGGGGTACGAGTGCTTGAACCGGTGTCGAGAGCCGTAGGATGCACAGGATCCGGCCGTGTGGCAGCATAGTCGTGTGTGCAAATATGGAAGTTCTGGAGTCATGGAGCTGTGGTTAAGGGCCGTTCGGGCTCTCGGGTGATGACAAACATTATGGTGGTGAGGTCAGAGGTGTCAAAATGCCTTAACCATGGAATACGTTCGTGCTTGACCTAGTGCCGAGAGCTGTAGGACACGCAAGAACCGGCTGTGCGGTAGCATAGTCGTGTGTGCAAATATGGCAGTTCTAGAGCTGTGGAGCCATGGTTAAGGGCCATTCGGGTTCTCAGGCGACAACAAATGTTGCGCTGGAGAGGCCAGAGGTGTCAAAACGCCTTAACCATGGCGCATGGGCATGCTTTACTTGGTGCCAGGAGCCGTAGGACGCGGAACCAGGCCGTGCGGCAAAGAAAGTCGTGTGTGCAAATATGGCAGTTCTGGAGCCGTGGAGCCGAGGTTAAGGGCCATTCAGGCTCGCGAGCTATGTCAAATGCTATGGTAGAGAGGCCAGAGGTGTCAAAATGCCTTAACCTTGGCGTACGGGCATGCTTGACTCAGTGCCGGGAGCCATACGACGCGTTGGAACCGACCGTGTGGCAGCATGGTCGTGTGTGCAAATATGGCAGTTTTACAGCCGTGGAGACGTGGTTAAGGGCCCTTCAGGCTCTCGGGTGATGGAAAACTCTATGGTGGAGAGGTGAGAGGATCAAAATGGCTTAACCATGGCGTACGGGCGTGCTTGACCCGGTGCCGAGAGCCGTAGGATGCACAGGATCCGGCCGTGCGGCAGCACAGTCGTGTGTGCAATTATGGATGTTCTGGAGTCGTGGAGCTGTAGTGAAGGGCCGTTCGGGCTCTCAGGTGATGACAAACATTGTGGTGGTGAGGCCAAAGGCGTCAAAAGACCTTAACCATGGCATACGGTCGTGCTGGACCTAGTGTCGAGAGCTGTAGGACACGCAGGAACCGGCTATGCGGTAGCATAGTCGTGTGTGCAAATATGGCAGTTCTAGAGCTGTGGAGCCATGGTTAAGGGCCATTCGGGTTCTCGGGCGGCAACAAACGCTGTGGTGGAGAGGCCAGAGGTGTCAAAATGCCTTAACCATGGCGCATGGGCGTGCTTGACTTGGTGCGAGGAGCCGTAGGACGCGCAAGAACCGGCAGTGCGGCAGCAAAGTCGTGTGTGCAAATATGGTAGTTCTGGAGCCGTGGGGCCGAGGTTAAGGGTCGTTCAGGCTCTCGAGCGATGAAAAACACTATGGTAGAGAGTCCAGAGGTGTCAAAATGCCTTAACCATGGTGTACAGGCATGCTTGACTCAGTGCCGGGAGCCATAGAACGCGTTGGAACCGACCGTGCGGCGGCATGGTCATGTGTGCAAATATGGCAGTTTTGGAGCCGTGGAGCCATGGTTAAGGGCCCTTCAGGCTCTAGGGTGATGGAAAACTATATGGTGGAGAGGTGAGAGGCATCAAAATGGATTAACCATGGCGTGCAGGCGTGCTTGACCCGGTGCCAAGAGCCGTAGGATGCACAGGATCTGGCCGTGCGGCAGCACAGTTGTGTGTGCAATTATGGATGTTCTGGAGTCGTGGAGCTGTAGTTAAGGGGCGTTCAGGCTCTCGGGTGATGACAAACATTGTGGTGGTGAGGCCAGAGGCATCAAAATGCATCAACCATGGCATACGGTCATGCTTGACCTAGTGTCGAGAGCTGTAGGACATGCACGAATCGGCTGTGCGGTAGCATATTCGTGTGTGCAAATATGGCAGTTCTAGAGCTGTGGAGCCATGGTTAAGGGCCATTCGGGTTCTCAGGCGGCAACAAACACTGTGGTGGAGAGTCTAGAGGTGTCAAAATGCCTTAACCATGGCACATGGACGTGCTTGACTTGGTGCGAGGAGCCGCAGGACGCGCAGGAACCGGCCGTGCGGCAGCAAAGTCATGTGTGCAAATATGGCAGTTATGGAGTCGTGGATCCGAGGTTAAGGGCCGTTTAGGCTCTCGAGCGATGGCAAACACTATGGTAGAGAGGCCAGAGGTGTCAAAATGCCTTAACCATGGCATACGGGCATGGTTAACTCAGTGCCGGAAGCCATAGGATGCGTTGCAACCGACCGTGCGGCAGCATGGTCGTGTGTGCAAATATGGCAGTTTTGGAGCAGTGGAGCCGTGGTTAAGGGCCCTTCAGGCTCTCGGGTGATGGTAAACTCTATGGTGGAGAGGTGAGAGGCATCAAAATGGCTTAACCATGGGGTATGGGCGTGCTTGACATGGTGCCGAGCGTCGTAGGATGCACAGGATCCGGCCGTGCGGCAGCACAGTCGTGTTTGCAAATATGGAAGTTCTGGAGTCGTGGAGGTGTGGTTAAGGGCCGTTCGGGCTCTCGGGTGATGACAAACATTGTGGTGGTGAGGCCAAAGGCATCAAAATGCTTTAACCATGGCATACGGTCGTGCTTGACCTAGTGCCGAGACCTGTAGGACACGCAGGAACCGGCTGTGCGGTAGCACAGTCGTGTGTGCAAATATTGCAGTTGGAGAGCTGTGGAGCCATGGTTAAGGGCCATTCGGGTTCTCGGGCGACAACAAATGCTATGGTGGAGGGGCCAGAGGTGTCAAAATGCCTTAACCATGGCGCATGGGCGTGCTTGACTTGGTGTGAGGAGCTGTAGGACGCGTAGGAACCGGCCGTGCGGCAGCAAAGTTGTGTGTGCAAATATGGCAGTTCTGGAGCCGTGGAGCCGAGGTTAAGGGCTGTTCAGGCTCTCGAGCAATGGCAAATGCTATGGTAGAGAGGCCAGAGGTGTCAAAATGCCTTAACCATGGCGTACGGGCATGATTGACTCAGTGCCAGGAGCCATAGAACCGACCGTGCGGCAGCATGGTCGTGTGTGCAAATATGGCAGTTTTGGAGCAGTGGAGCCGTGGTTAAGGGCCCTTCAAGCTCTCGGGTGATGGAAAACTCTATGGTGGAGAGGTGAGAGTCATCAAAATGGCTTAACCATGGGGTACGAGCGTGCTTGCCGAGAGCCGTAGGATGCACAGGATCCGGCCATGCGGCAGCACAGTCGTGTGTGCAAATATGGAAGTTCTGGAGTCATGGAGCTGTTGTTAAGGGCCATTCAGGCTCTCGGGTGACGACAAACATTATGGTGGTGAGGCCAGAGGTGTCAAAATGCCTTAACCATGGCATACGGTCGTGCTTGACCTAGTGCCGAGAGCTGTAGGACACGCAAGAACCAGCTGTGCGGTAGCATAGTCGTGTGTGCAAATATGGCAGTTCTAGAGCTGTGGAGCCATGGTTAAGGGCCATTCGGGTTCTCGAGCGGCAACAAACGCTATGCTAGAGAGGCTAGAGGTGTCAAAATGCCTTAACCATGGTGCATGTGCGTGCTTTACTTGGTGCCAGGAGCCGTAGGACGCGCAGGAACCAGCCGTGCGGCAGCAAAGTCGTGTGTGCAAATATGGCAGTTCTGGACCCATGGAGCCGAGGTTAAGGGCCATTCAGGCTCTTGAGCTATGGCAACGCTATGGTAGAGAGGCTAGAGGTGTCAAATGCCTTAACCATGGCGTACGGGCATGCTTGACTCGAGTGCCGGAGCCATAGGACGTGTTGGAACCGACCGTGCGGCGGCAAGGTCGTGTGTGCAAATATGGCGGTTTTGCGGCCGTGGAGCCGTGGTTAAGGGCCCTTCGGGCTCTTGGGTGATGGAAAACTCTATGGTGGAGAGGTGAGAGGCATCAAAATGGCTTAACCATTTCGTACGGGCGTGCTTGACCCGGTGCCGAGAGCCATAGGATGCACAGGATCCGGCCGTGCGGCAGCACAGTCGTGTGTGCAATTATGGATGTTCTGGAGTCGTGGAGCTGTAGTTAAGGGTCATTCGGGCTCTCGGGTGATGACAAACATTATGGTGGCGAGGCCAGAGGCGTCAAAATGCCTTAACCATGGCATACGGCCGTGCTTGACCTAATGTCGAGAGCAGTAGGACACGCAGGAACCGGCTGTGCAATAGCATAGTCGTGTGTGCAAATATGGCAGTTCTAGAGCTGTGGAGCCATGGTTAAGGACCATTCAGGTTCTCGGGCAGCAACAAATGCTATGGTGGAGAGGCCAGAGGCATCAAAACGCATTAACCATGGCATACGGTCATGCTTGACCTAGTGTCGAGAGCTGTAGGACACGCACGAATCGG
Source organism: Themeda triandra (assembly GCA_018135685.1). NCBI lineage: Eukaryota > Viridiplantae > Streptophyta > Magnoliopsida > Poales > Poaceae > Themeda > Themeda triandra. The sequence goes on along the minus strand of JAENPR010001008.1, from coordinate 181,823 downwards.
CTGTGCGGTAGCATATTCGTGTGTGCAAATATGGCAATTCTAGAGCTGTGGAGCCATGGTTAAGGGCCATTCGTGTTCTCAAAGGCAACAAACGCCGTGTGGTGGAGAGGCGGAGGTGTCAAAACGCCTAAACCATGGCACATGGCGTGCTTGACTTGTGCAAATATGCGCAAAGAAAGTCGTGTGTGCAAATATGGCGCAATGGAGCCGTCGAGCCGAGGTTAAGGGCCATTCGGGCTCTCGAGCGATGGCAAACGCTATGGTAGAGAGGCCGAGGGTGTCAAAATGCCTTAACCATGGCATACGGGCATGGTTAACTCGGTCCCGGAGCCATAGGATGCGTTGAACCGACCGTGCGGCGGCATGGTCGTGTGTGCAAATATGGCGCTTTTGGAGCAAAGTGGAGCCGTGGTTAAGGGCCCTTCGTGCTCTTGGGTGATGGAAAACTCTATGGTGGAGAGGTGAGAGGCATCAAAATGGCTTAACCATGGGGTATGGGCGTGCTTGACATGGTGCCGAGCGCCGTAGGATGCACAGGATCCGGCCGTGCGGCGGACACGGTCGTGTTTGCAAATATGGAAGTTCGAGTCGTGGAGGTGTGGTTAAGGGCCGTTCGGGCTCTCGGGTGATGACAAACATTGTGGTGGTGAGGCCGAGGCATCAAAATGCCTTAACCATGGCATACGGTCGTGCTTGACCTAGTGCCGAGACCCGTAGGACATGCGAGGAACCGGCCAGTGCGGTAGCATAGTCGTGTGTGCAAATATGGCAGTTCTAGAGCTGTGGAGCCATGGTTAAGGGCCATTCGGGTTCTCGGGTGGCAACAAATGCTATGGTGGAGAGGCCAGAGGTGTCAAAATGCCTTAACCATGGCGCATGGGCGTGCTTGACTTGGTGTGAGGAGCCGTAGGACGCGTAGGAACCGGCCGTGCGGCAAGAAAGTCGTGTGTGCAAATATGGCGCTTACGGAGGCCGTGGAGCCGAGGTTAAGGGCCGTTAGCTCTCAGTGACGGCAAACGCTATGGTAGAGAGGCCAGAGGTGTCAAAATGCCTTAACCATGGCGTACGGGCATGCTTGACTTAGTGCCAGGAGCCATAGGACGCGTTGGAACCGACCGTGCGGCAGCATGGTCGTGTGTGCAAATATGGCAGTTTTGGAGCAGTGGAGCCGTGGTTAAGGGCCCTTCAAGCTCTCGGGTGATGGAAAACTCTATGGGTCAGGTCAGAGGCATCAAAATGGCTTAACCATGGGGTACGAGCGTGCTTGAACCCGGTGCCGAGAGCCGTAGGATGCACACGATCCGGCCATGCGGCAAGACACTCGTGTGTGCAAATATGGATGTTCTCGAGTCGTGGAGCTGTTGTTAAGGGCCATTCGGGCTCTCGGGTGATGACAAACATTGTGGTGGTGAGGCCGAGGTGTCAAAATGCCTTAACCATGGCATACGGTCATGCTTGACCGAGTGCCGAGAGCCGTAGGACACGCAAGAACCACCGTGCGGTAGCATAGTCGTGTGTGCAAATATGGCAATTCTAGAGCCGTGGAGCCATGGTTAAGGGCCATTCGGGTTCTCGGCGGCAACAAATGCTGCGGTGGAGAGGCTAGAGGTGTCAAAATGCCTTAACCATGGCGCATGGGCGTGCTTGACTTGGTGCCAGGAGCCGTAGGACGCGCAGAACCGGCCGTGCGGCAAAGCAAAGTCGTGTGTGCAAATATGGTAGTTCTAGACCCATGGAGCCGAGGTTAAGGGCCATTAGCTATGGCAAACGCTATGGTAGAGAGGCCGAGGTGTCAAATGCCTTAACCATGGCGTACGGGCATGCTTGACTCGGCGGGAGCCATAGGACGCATTGGAACCGACCGTGCGGCAGCAAGGTCGTGTGTGCAAATATGGCAGTTTTGCAGCCGTGGAGCCATGGTTAAGGGCCCTTCAGGCTCTTGGGTGATGGAAAACTCTATGGTGGAGAGGTGAGAGGCATCAAAATGGCTTAACCATGGCGTACGGGCGTGCTTGACCCGGTGCCGAGAGCCATAGGATGCACAGGATCCGGCCGTGCGGCAGCACAGTCGTGTGTGCAATTATGGATGTTCTGGAGACGTGGAGCTGTAGTTAAGGGTCATTCGGGCTCTCGGGTGATGACAAACATTATGGTGGCGAGGCTAGAGGTGTCAAAATGCCTTAACCATGGCATACAGTCGTGCTTGACCTAGTGTCGAGAGCTGTAGGACACGCAGGAACCGGCTGTGCAATAGCATAGTCGTGTGTGCAAATATGGCAGTTCTAGAGCTCTGGAGCCATGGTTACGGGCCATTCAGGTTCTCGGGCGGCAACAAATGCTATGGTGGAGAGGCCAGAGGTGTCAAAACGCCTTAACCATGGCGCATGGGCGTGCTTGACTTGGTGCGAGGAGCCGTAGGACGTGCAGGAACCGGCCGTGCGGCAGCAAAGTCGTGTGTGCAAATTTGGCAGTTCTGGAGCCGTGGAGCCGAGGTTAAGGGCCATTCAGGCTCTCAAGTGACGGCAAACACTATGGTAGAGAGGCCAGAGGTGTCAAAATGCCTTAACCATGGCGTACGGGCATGCTTGACTCAGTCCCGAGAGCCATAGGACGCGTTAGAACCGACCGTGCAGCAGCATGGTCGTGTGTGCAAATATGGCAGTTTTACAGCCGTGGAGCCGTGGTTAAGGGCCCTTCAGGCTCTCAGGTGATGGAAAACTCTATGGTGGAGAGGTGAGAGGCATCAAAATGGCTTAACCATGGTGTACGGGCGTGCTTGACCCGATGCCAAGAGCCGTAGGATGCACAGGATCCGGCCGTGCGGCAGCACAGTCGTGTGTGCAATTGTGGATGTTCTGGAGTCGTGGAGCTGTAGTTTAGGGCCGTTCGGGCTCTCGGGTGATTACAAACATTGTCGTGGTGAGGCCAGAGGCGTCAAAATGCCTTAACCATGGCATACGGTCGTGCTTGACCTAGTGTCGAGAGCTGTAGGATAAGCAGGAACTGGCTGTGCGGTAGCATAGTCGTGTGTGCAAATATGGCAGTTCTAGAGCTGTGGAGCCATGGTTAAGGGCCATTCGGGTTCTCGGGCGGCAACAAACACTTTGGTGGAGAGGCCAGAGGTGTCAAAACACCTTAACCATGGCGCATGGGCGTGCTTGACTTGGTGCGAGGAGCCGTAGGACGCGCAGGAACCGGCCGTGCGGCAGCAAAGTCGTGTGTGCAAATATGGCAGTTCTGGAGCCGTGGAGCCGAGGTTAAGGGCCATTCAGGCTCTCGAGCTATGGCAAACGCTATGGTAGAGAGGCCAGAGGTGTCAAAATACCTTAACCATGGCATACAGGCTTGCTTGACTCAGTGCCGGGAGCCATAGGACGCGTTGGAACTGACCGTGTGGCAGCATGGTCGTGTGTGCAAATATGGCAGTTTGGCAGCCGTGGAGCCTTGGTTAAGGGCCCTTCAGGCTCTCGGGTGATAGAAAATTCTATGGTAGAGAGGTGAGAGGCATCAAAATGGCTTAACCATGGCGTACGGGCGTGCTTGACCCGGTGCCGAGAGCCGTAGGATGCACACGATCCGGCCGTGCGGCAGCACACTCGTGTGTGCAATTATGGATGTTCTGGAGTCGTGGAGCTGTAGTTAAGGGCCGTCCGGGCTCTCGGGTGATGACAAACATTGTGGTGGTGAGGCCAGAGGCGTCAAAATGCCTTAACCATGGCATACGGTCATGCTTGACCTAGTATCGAGAGCTGTAGGACACGCAGGAACCGGCTGTGCGGTAGCATAGTCGTGTGTGCAAATATGGCAATTCTAGAGCTGTGGAGCCATGGTTAAGTGCCATTCAGGTTCTCGGGTGGCAACAAATGCTGAAGTGGAGAGGCCAGAGTGGCGCATGGGAGTGCTTGCCTTGGTGCGAGGAGCCGTAGGACGCGCAGGAACCGGCCGTGCAACAGCAAAGTCGTGTGTGCAAATATGGTAGTTCTAGAGCCGTGGAGCCGAGGTTAAGGGCAAACGCTATGGTAGAGAGGCCAGAGGTGTCAAAATGCCTTAACCATGGCGTACGGGCATGCTTGACTCAGTGCCGGGAGCCTATAGGATGCGTTGGAACCGACCGTGCGGCAGCATGGTCGTGTGTGCAAATATGGCAGTTTTGCAGCCGTGGAGCCGTGGTTAAGGGCCCTTTAGGCTCTCGGGTGATGGAAAACTCTATGGTGGAGAGGTGAGAGGCATCAAAATGGCTTAACCATGGCGTACGGGCGTGCTTGACCCGGTGCCGAGAGCCATAGGATGCACAGGATCCGGCCGCGCGGCAGCAAAGTCGTGTGTGCAATTATGGATGTTCTGGAGTCGTGGAGCTGTAGTTAAGGGCCGTTCGGGCTCTCGGGTGATGACAAACATAGTGGTGGTGAGGCCAGAGGCGTCAAAACACCTTAACCATGGCATATGGTCGTGCTTGACCTAGTGTCGAGAGCTGTAGGACACGCAGGAACCGGCTGTGCGGTAGCATAGTCGTGTGTGCAAATATGGCAGTTCTAGAGCTGTGGAGCCATGGTTAAGGGCCATTCGGGTTCTCGGGCGGCAACAAACGTTGTGGTGGAGAGGCCAGAGGTGTCAAAACGCCTTAACCATGGCGCATGGGCATGCTTGACTTGGTGCGAGGAGGCGTAGGACGCGCAGGAACCGGCCGTGCGGCAGCAAAGTCATTTGTGCAAATATGGCAGTTCTAGAGCCGTGGAGCCGAGGTTAAGGGCCGTTCAGGCTCTTGAGCGATGGCAAACGCTATGGTAGAGAGGCCAGAGGTGTCAAAATGCCTTAACCATGGCGTACGGTGCATGCTCGACTCGAGGCGGGAGCCATAGAACGCGTTGGAACCGACCGTGCGGCAGCATGGTCGTGTGTGCAAATATGGCAGTTTTGGAGCTGTGGAGCCATGGTTAAGGGCCCTTCAGGCTCTCGGGTGATGGAAAACTCTATGGTGGAGAGGTGAGAGGCATCAAAATGGCTTAACCATGGCGTATAGGCGCGCTTGACCCGGTGTCGAGAGCCGTAGGATTTACAGGATCCGGCCGTGCAATTATGGATGTTCTGGAGTTGTGGAGCCGTAGTTAAGGGCCGTTCGTGCTCTCGGGTGATGACAAACTGTGTGGTGGTGAGGCCATAGGCATCAAAATGCCTTAACCATGGCATACGGTCGTGCTTGACCTAATGTCGAGAGCTGTAGGACATGCATGAACCGGCTGTGCAGTAGCATATTAGTGTGTGCAAATATGGCAGTTCTAGAGCTGTGGAGCCATGGTTAAGGGCCATTCGGGTTCTCGGGCGGCAACAAACACTATGGTGGAGAGGCCAGAAGTGCCATGGTTAAGGCGTTTTGACACCTCAGGCCTCTCCACCATAGCGTTTCTTGCCGCCCGAGAACCCGAATGGCCCTTAACCATGGCTCCACAGCTCTAGAACTGCCATATTTGCACACACGACTATGCTACCGCATAGCCGGTTCCTGCGTGTCCTACAGCTCTCGACACTAGGTCAAGCACAACCGTATGCCATGGTTAAGGCGTTTTGACACCTCTGGCCTCACCACCACAATGTTTGTCATCACCCGAGAGCCCGAATGACCCTTAACTACAGCTCCATGACTCCAGAACATCCATAATTGCACACACGACTGTGCTGCCGCACGGCCGGATCCTGTGCATCCTACGGCTCTCGGCACCGGGTCAAGCATGCCCGTACGCCATGGTTAAGCCATTTTGATGCCTCTCACCTCTCCACCATAGAGTTTTCCATCACCCAAGAGCCTGAAGGGCCCATAACCATGGCTCCACGGCTGTAAAACTGCCATATTTGCACACACGACCATGCTGCCGCACGGTCGGTTCCAACGCGTCCTATGGCTCCCGGCACTGAGTCAAGCATGCCCGTACGCCATGGTTAAGACATTTTGACACCTCTGGCCTCTCTACCATAGCGTTTGCCATCGCTCGAGAGCCTGAATGGCCCTTAACCTCGGCTCCACGGCTCCGTAACCGCCATATTTGCACACACGACTTTGCCGCCGCACGGCCGGTTCCTCGCGCGTCCTATGGCTCCTCGCACCAAGTCAAGCACGCCCATGCGCCATGGTTAAGGCATTTTGACACCTCTCGGCCTCTCCACCACAGCGTTTGTTGCCGCCCGAGACCCGAATGGCCCTTAACCATGGCTCCACAACTCTAGAACCGCCATATTTGCACACATGACTATGCTACCGCACGCCCGCTTCTGCGTGTCCTACAGCTCTCGACACTAGGTCAAGCACGACCGTATGCCATGGTTAAGGCATTTTGACGCCTCGGCCTCACCACCACAATGTTTGTCATCACCCGAGAGCCCGAACGGCACTTAACTATAGCTCCACGACTCCGAACATCCATAATTGCACACACGACCGTGCCGCCGCACGGCCGGATCCCGTGCATCCTACGGCTCTCGGCACGGGTCATGCACGCCCGTACGCCATGGTTAAGCCATTTTGATGCCTCTCACCTCTCCACCATAGAGTTTTCCATCACCCGAGAGCCCGAAGGGCCCTTAACCATGGCTCCACGGCCGTAAACCGCCATATTTGCACACACGACCATGCCGCGCACGGCCGGTTCCAACGCGTCCTATGGCTCCCGACTGAGTCAAGCATGCCCGTACGCCATGGTTAAGGCATTTTGACACCTCTAGCCTCTCTACCATAGCGTTTGCCATCGCTTGAGAGCCTGAACGGCCCTTAACCTCGGCTCCACGGCTCCAGAACTGCCATATTTGCACACACGACTTTGCTGCCGCACGGCCGGTTCCTGCGCATCCTACGGCTCTTCGCACCAAGTCACGCACGCCCATGCGCCATGGTTAAGGCATTTTGACACCTCTGGCCTCTCCACCACAGCATTTGTTGCTGCCCGAGAACCTGAATGGCCCTTAACCATGGCTCTGATGGTGGGGAAACGGGTGGCTAATGACCCGCCTCCGCGTCAGCAGAGACAAATATAATTTTAAATGGGATAATATAAAAAGAATAGGTATTGCGAGTCCATACTTCCATAATTCTTATATTTACATAAAAATTATGTTAATTACATCTTCGAAGAGAACACCCCGATTAAGAGTTCCAACATGAGTACATAGAAATATGATTATATCATATGGCTTCCTATTACAAACTACAAAAAGAAAACAATAGTCTTCAATGTCTTGTAGTCGCAGATGGATGTATGCACATGTCTTGCATTTGACGATATGGTCGTCTTCTTTAGCAAGACATCTCATTTGTTGTGGAGTTGACATATACTCCTTATATGGTGGGTTGCTAGCTTTCTAGCTTTTTGGGAAACCATGATATGCATATATGTATACCAGCGTTTGGGAACATTTTATTATTTACTTAGCCAATGATGTGGAGCTAAGCTTTGACATTTATTTGGTGCATTATATCATGTATATATGCATGCAATTGGTCTTGAAGACTAAATAAGATAGTCTAATTTTGGGCTATGTAAGAACGCAGCTTGACACATTCTTGTATATGCAGATATATTTGGCATATGGCGCCATATCTCTTTTGGACTGAGATAAGATGTTTATTCTGCCGAGATGCAACATTTAATTTACCCTTAATGCAAAGCATTTGGGAAGATCATGGTGCTATAGCAGGTTAATTAGCATAAGCAGCCGTAGCATGGTGTTTATGAGCAACTACTTCTATCATACTGCAGGTGCATAATCTAATTCTTACACTATCTTTTACTAGTGACATGCATGGCATGATCTATATCCGTGGCTAACGTGATGCACCTTATCGACATAAGCACAGAATTATGACGATCATTTCAACCTGGTGTTTGACCGATATCAGCAAGCGACATATTGCAGGTGTATGAAGAATGGCATGCAGTTGGGCAGCACGTGTTAACGTGCTTTTGGACTATAATGATTATTCATGGATGCAACCACAAATTTGACATCACATTCTCGTTTTGTGCAGTTGCCTAAGCGAACTACAATACACATGCATTTGCATGCCAGATGGGGCATGTTGTAATATTTTTATTACTGATTTTATGACAAACAATCAGCAGTTTGTTTGGAGATGAATTACCCACACGATGGGTATTTGATTTTTCTATTGATTAAAGTACTTAATGTGTAGATGACTGGGTTTTGTGTCGGAAGAGGCCCGGCGTCCATCGGTGCTGCCAACGGGTTGCATATATATGCACATATTGGAAATTCCTATATGCAGTATACACGGATATACTCCTATCTCGAATTTCACTAATAATGTGCGTAGCATGAGTCAATTTGCTTCTAACTTAAGACAGAAAGTATGATGGTTTCCCATCGTGGTGCTTGGCTAGTATGGCAACAAGTACTTGTGACATACTGCATGTGCATGGATAGTAGTTTCCTTCTTTATTTAGCCTCTGATTCGCATGTCGGCAACAGGAAGGCCTATGCCTTGCCACGATGTCATACATATATGACAACTTTTATTTTGTTTGTTGAGCATGCAACTTGATTAATGCTGAGTATATATGCCAAATCAATGTATCACATGATATGGTCATGCGTAAGATGTAGCAATCAAGAGTAAAGACGCATCTGTCAATTCACCGTGGCCAGATTGGAGCCAAGGTTGCATCTAAACTGTAACTGCATCAAGGCATATTTGCTTCCTTTTACACTTTCAACAGGGCATACTACCCATGCATGCATGGAAACTCGCCATGGCAACATCTGCCGGCATTGTATCTTAAAGCTCTTCACACCGATGGGGCTGAAGACCAATTGACCATGGACCAAGAGGCAGGGACAGGAGTGTGGCTCCTCGATTTGCCTCCGGACCGGGACAGTTTTACCTTTGCCGAGGCACGACGGCAATGAGCGGAGCGTCGATGGAGAAGCAAGAAACAGGAGCGAGAGAAGCAAGACAGGGAAGGAGGCAGGATCATAGAAGCACCATGTGGCTTCTCACCTTCTTCAAGAACCTGGATTTGGCGTTGCTTCTTGCGGCGGATTCCCGATGGCGTTCGGCGAGGACGGCCGGACAGCAGCCCGACGGGGTTGTGCTTTTGGGCAGCGGCCAGCAATTTGGTGGTGGTGGTTTGCTTTCCTGGCCTGCTATCAGTGGAGCAGAGCGGCGGCCTGGCGGTTCTTTGTGGAGATGAGTGCGGCATGACAGCGTATATGAGCAGCAGCCTGGCGGCACTATGGTATTGAGAGCGGGGCAGCCTGGAGGCGATGTGCAAAATGGAGCGGGCCTGAACGATGGCTTGGGGCCTGCTATTTATAGAGCAGGGACGAAGGAAGTTGCCAGGGCTAATGGCGCTCTTTTTATTTGAACTTCAATCGCTAATGAGGCCGGTGCTAGAGTTTGAATTGCCGCGCTCGCACTGATCGTGGAAGTTGCCTTCTTGACTCCGTTTGAACATGCAAAGCGGGACTTAGTCTTGCAGGCAGCGGGAGCGTATAGGAGAACTTGATCGATTCTTCTTGATTCAATTTGAACTTGCAAAGCACGCCTGGGAGTTCCTTCGTCCAGTTTATACTTTAATGGACAGCCATAAAAATTATTTATCTCCTGCCAATATACAATGTCACGCATATACACACGTATATATGTACAGTGTACATGTGCAACAAACTGCCGCTAGCTAGCTATAGCGTGCATGCACATATATGTGTACAGCTGTTTTTGTTTCTATTTTTATTTTATTATTTCCTTTTCCTTTCTTGATTATGTTAACTATCAATTTAAACATGAAATATATTTCTCTTTCCGTGTACGTTTTCATGAGCATGCATGGCCTACAATATATGAGGGCTATATTCGCACATGCCTTTGCATGTCGGGCATACTTGGATGCACTAAATTTGATAGGTAATATTATATCATCTTAATTTCATTTTTTTTTTGGCTATACTTTATGATTTCCATACTTCATGGCATGTATGGCATTTTGATCATCCATATTATTCTTTTTTTATTTCATATGGTATAAATATTCCTCTATATTTTGGATGGGCCAAAATTGGTGTCAACAGATGCCCCCTCGAGGTACGGATTCGTAAAATATGTTTATGGATCTAGAGCTCGAAACTTAAGATCTTTTTATATTTGTGATCTCTCTATTTTCTTTTAGAAAACATGTTTGGGGCACTTGATGCACAAGCTGATCTGCAAGTATATATGGCATTTATCTAGCATTGGCACATATAGTCTCACTTTAAGACGGAGGCTATATATGCAGGTGTTACTTATGTTACCTTCCTGGTTTTTATGTCAGGGTCTTGGAAGACATGACATTTGAAATGTTCCTTTAATGGTCACAGTTTAAATTCAAGGACCATGGAACATATTTTCACATTAAGTTCTTGATATATTCGAGCATTTTTTCATGCCAACAGTTCAGGGTCATCTCGCAATGGAAATTGTTTTTTGGCTTCAGTTTAAGCTCATGAAGGAGCACATTTCCTTTCCTTCTACAGTTTAGGCTCATGAAGGAGCTTTATATATTTTTTTTTTTTCAGTTTAGGCTCATAAAGGAGCTTGGTGTATATTTCTTTTTGTTTCAGTTTAGGCTCACGAAGGAGCTTAATTAATTTTTTTAATTAAAGTTTAAGCTCATGCCGGAGCTATGTACACTTTTTTTTATTCAGTTTAGGCTCGTGAAGGAGCTTCTCTTTTTTAGGCGCTAACAGTTTAGGCTCATGTAGCATGGAGCATATGATTGATTTTTTTTTCAGCTTCAGTTTAGGCTCGTGAGGTTATGGAGCATTTTTTTGCTGCTTACGCTTTAAGCTCGTGAGCAATGGAGCATCGTAATATTTTTTTTATTTTTTTTGAACGGTTAATATTTTTTTTATTGACACTACAGTTTAAGCTCATGAAGCGATGGAGCACGATGATTTTTATTTTATTTGGCTTCAGTTTAGCCTCGTGAAGCGATGGAGGATATGACTGATTTTTGTTTCTAGCTTTAGTTTAGCCTCGTAAAGCGATGAAGGATAATGATTTTTTTCTCTTAGCTTTGACTTCAGTTTAGCCTCATGAAGTGATGGAGGATGGCATGAGTAATATATTTTTTTTATGCATAGTAATGCTTAAGAAATTTTCCATTCACCGGCGGTGGACAATATGTACCATCCGGGGATATGATTCTGTAAGCGCCACTAGAGTACACATCTTTCACAATGTACGGGCCTTCCCATTTAGGCTCGAATTTGCTTTGCATCCTACGGGTAATATTCATAGGCCGAATGACCGCGAGAACCAAATCTCCTTCTTTGAACGATCTTCTCTTTACACGCTTGTCAAAGGCTCGAGACATTCTAGCTTGATATGCCTCCAAGTTTTGCAACGCGTGAAGCCATTTTTCTTCAAGGCTGTCTAGTTCTTTCAGGCGTAATTTAGCCGATTCTTCTTCATTGAGTCCTTCTTGGATGGCGACTCTTAAAGAGGCAATTTGTACCTCTAACGGCAGGACCGCCTCTCCTCCATACACAAGCGAGTAAGGAGTCATTTTTGTTGGCGTCCGAGTCGTGGTTCTATACGCCCACAAAGATTCAAGTAACTTTTCATGCCAATGTCTCTTATTTTGCGAGACCACTTTCTTAAGCAGATTGCATAGCACTTTATTGAATGCCTCGGCTTGACCGTTAGTTTGCCGGATTATAGCCTATGGAGAAGTGGTGTTTAATTTTAAATTTGGCACACATCTTCTCTATTTGCCTATTCTTGAAGGACGACCCATTATCGGATATTATTCGGGGAACTCCAAATCGATATATAAGGTTTGTCCTTATAAAATTTTCTATGTTTTCTCGCCTTGACTTCTTTTAATGCCACGGCCTCCGCCCACTTAGAGAAATAGTCGGTCACAATGAGAATAAACTTGTGTCCTTTGGAGGATGGAGGATTTATTGGCCCAACCACATCCATTCCCCACATTTCAAAGGGCCAAGACACATTGGTCGGATGTAATGGTTCATGGGGTTGGTGTATGAAATTACCATGTATTTGACATTCATGGCATCTCTTTGCAAATTTCGTAGAATCATCAAACATTGTAGGCCAATAATAACCTAAATGTTTCAGTTGGTAATGTAACTTGGGTCCAGATTGGTGTGCCCCACACACTCCAGAGTGGACTTCATTCAATGCTTCAATAATTTCATTTCCAGCAAGGCAACATAATAAAATGCCATCGCAAGAACGCCGATATAGCGTGTCATTTATACACGTATAATTTATTGACCTCTTTTGAATCCTAGACCTTTCACTAGAATCTAAGGGCAAATATCCATGGAGTAAATAATCTAGAAATGGTGTTCTCCAATCACCCATCTCTATTTCATATGCATCTATAGTCATGGCCGAAGTAGATGGTATATCCTCTTCCTCAATTAGTGTAGGAAGGACTCTCCGTTCCTCTACATGAACATCCATGGTTTGATGTGAATTTAACGACATCTTTGGACCAAGCTTGCCAATGCATCCGCTTTCTCATTTTGACTTCTTACAACATGCTGAATTTTTAGATCAGCGAACATAGCTATTAGTTCTTTTGCCTTCTTGAAATACGGCAAAAGCCCTTGCTTTTTTATGGTATACGTTCCTAACAAATGATTGATTATTAATTGGGAGCCTCCGTATACGAGAGTGTAGTTAGACCCATATTGTGGGCAATTTCAAGCCCAATAATTAGAGCCTCATATTCAGCAGCGTTATTTGAAATCGCTGAAGTTAATGTGAAAGAATATGGGAGTATTGCTTCATCAGGTGTGATAAACACAACCCCTGCACCTGCTCCAGACTTTCGGCAAGCACCATCAAAATACATTTGCCACGTTGGATTGTGCACCGTAGTGGTGAAGACCACCTCATCTGGTAGATCATCATCAATGGGAAAGTCGTCAGGCATAGGATGTGCAGCTAGAAAATTAGCCAAAGCTTGCCCCTTAATGGCTTTTTGAGGCACGAACACAATATCAAATTGTGAAAGGAACATTGCCCACTTAGCCAGTCTACCTGATAATGTCATTTTACTCAAAATGTGTCGGAGCGGATCAGCCCTCGAGACGAGATGTATAGTATGTTCTAGCATGTAATGGCGGAGCTTTTGAGCTGCAAACACAAGTGCTAGGCATATTTTTTCTATATCTGGGTAGTTGCACTCTGCCCCCGCCAGGTGCGACTTAAATAATATAGGGAGACTTCTTTCCCTTCATCATTGGTTTGTGCTAGAAGAGCGCCTAATGAAGTTGGCATGGCTGCTGTATAGAGGATTAGCGGCCGCCCTTTAATTGGCGCGCAAAATACAGGTGGATTTGTTAAATATTTCTTTATATCATCAAACGCATTTTGACATGCTTTATCCCATTGGAATGGGACTCCTTTTTTCATGAGCCGGGAGAAAGGTTTGCATCTCCCGGACAGATTTGAGATGAACCTCCTAATATACGCCAAATGGCCTTGGAGGCTTTTTAATTCATGCAAATTGGTTGGTTGAGGCATGTCAACAATTGTCTTTATTTTAGTAGGATCAATTTCAATGCCACGTTTGGTGACTACAAAACCAAGGAATTTCCCAGAAGATACCCCGAAGGCACACTTCATTGGGTTCATTTTCAATTTATGCTTTCTAAGCCGCTCAAACACCATTTCCAAGTGTTTTAAGTGATCTTCTCGCGCTTAGATTTTATGACAATATCATCTATGTAACACTCAACGATTTTGTACAACAACCTATCGAGAATAATGATCATTGCACGTTGATATGTGGCAACCGCATTTTTCAATCCAAAGGGCATTACTTTGTAGCAAAATATGCCCTTAGGTGTGTGAAATGCTCTTAACTCCTCATCTTCTCGGTGACATTTTTATTTGGTTATAACCAGAAAAACCATCCATAAAAGAGAATATTTCGTATCCCATAGTGGCGTCAATAAGGATTTCGAGAGATCGGAATCGAAAAGTCATCTTTTGGACATGCTTTATTTAAATCTCTAAAATCGACACATACACGTATCTTCCTATTTTTCTTTTTGGTGGGTACAATACTAGACATCCATTTGGGGTATTTCACTTCTCGGATAAACCCAGCAGCTATGAGTTTATCCACTTCAGCTTCTATTTGCGGGAGAAGTTCAGGACGATATCTTCTTTGTCCTTGCTTCACCGGAGGGACATCTTTTCGGACGGCCAATTTATGTACAGCCACCGCAGGATCTAGACTGGCATTTTTTCATAAGACCAAGCAAACACATCTCTATTTGCAGAAAGAAATTTATGGTATTCTTCCTTACTTTCTTTAGATAGGTGCTTGCTAATGAAGATTGGACGGGGATCATCATCCGTACCAATATTAATTTCTTCCAACTCATCAACAGTTGGTTGATTTCCATCTTCCATTTGTGGAGATGCTTCCGCGACATCAAGTGGTTCAGCCCGAAGTCATATTCACTTCATAACCTAAACCATATTTCTCTTCTTTCAAGACTTCATATTGATGTAGCGCATCAAGTTGAGCCTGGGACAACAGCTTTTCGAAAGGTGCAAGCTGTCCCCGGCCATCACATAGAGATGGACCAGTTGATATATCATATCCCATCTCGTTGCATAATGTAAAGAACTTTGTCATCATATAAAGAGATAGGTAATGTTTGATCATCTCTATTTAACAAAGCAACAAAAAGTGCGAGACATTTTTCTTTTATCATCCCTCTCAATTTGAGCTTGTTTTATTTTATATTGCACCAAAGGAGGTAAGGGAGTTGGAAATGAAATACCTCTATTTTGCGAGGGTTTCCTATTTATGATGCGAAAAATTGGATCGCCTTTCTTCCTTTGGTTGCTTGGTATATACCGATAGACCTTTTGGCTCGACGAGGTCTCGCCAACTTCTATTTTTGGGATATTTTGTTCTAGTGGCAATGTTGGTTTAGGCTTTGAGACTTTATCAACAGGCTCAAAATAGAACTTTGCATCAGCGTAGAAGGATTCTACTGTACTGAACGGCTTTTTATCTGCAAAAATCCTTACTATGTCTCCTGAAGGATCTTTGTACTTAAAGCATTGATGAAGAGTAGATGGAATAACTCCATTTTCATGCAGCCATGGGCGACCAATGAGAGCATTATAAGAAGTTGCCGCATCAATCACATAAAACTTTACATATGTCATGAAGTTTTCAAACTTCAGAACTAGAGATATGGTACCCAATGCTTCTTGGCCTGATTGGTTGAAGCCATGAATAACAACATTTGAGCGGCACAAATCTCCTTCAGAATACCCTATCTTTTTGAGAGTACGCATGGGCAACAAATTTATGGCTGAACCACCATCAATCATTATACGATTAATAGGCAGATCGTCAATCTTGCCAAACATGAAGAGCGGTCTGTTATGCTTTTTATTTCCTAATAACAGATCCTCATCATTGAATGTGATACTTTGAGCTTGAGATAATTTTATTTCTGCATGCGAAACCTCAACCCTATAATCTTCAGGGAATGAAAGTGCGGTAATAAATGCTTTTCGCAAATCAGAGGAGAGACACAAAGCATCATACACAGACAACATAGCTGGTATTTTCTTCAAGTGCGAGATTACATCATATTTGACTGACACATCAGGAACATGGTCACCCACATCATTCGGAGTTACATTTGGGGGATTTCTTGGTTGAAGAGATGGTCTAGGCAGTTGACGGCCTGATCTAAGCTAAACCTTAGCAACTTCTAATGTCTCTTCTTCGGGAAGTGAAGAGACTCATCATCATCATCCTCAAAAACTCTGATAGGGAAGGCATCATACTTTTTGAGGGAGTCGGCCTCGCGCTTCTTGATATTTTGGCAGAAGCGTGGGCCTTCACCCTCTTCGATCATTCATCGTAGAGCAAATCGCCTTGAGAGTTGCTGTCGACACTCTCTTGATCCTTGGGAACTTGATGGTCCACCTCTTGGGAAGTGGATCCACCGACGGAAAGCCTTGCCTTCATACCGGCGCTCAGCTTGCTGTTTTGGATATCCTGAGAAAGACATATTAACATGCTCAGGGTTGGATATCATATATTGATCATAAGTTGGCCACATTTTTGGAGTCGCGCAACTCACCGAATCATTTTGGAAGGTGGTGACATTTGACGTAGCCGTTTTCTTTCCGCTCTTCACGCTTTTTTCTTGATTAGCATCTATGGTGCCATCATCTATAAGCTTCTGTATCAAGTTCTTGACCACAAAGCAGTCCTTAAGTGTATGGCCCAGGATGCGATGATAGTGGTAGAAGTTTGGATCATCACATTTAGAAGCTTCTTTAGGCCTCTTTGGTTTAGGGAGCTCAATAAGTCCTAATTCCCTCAACCCCGTAAAGAGATCATCCACTTCTTCAATAGGGAAGGAGTATTTTTTATTTTGGCGCTCACTAAGAGTTGGCCTCCTAGGAGTGGGTGCACCTCCTTTGTTCGGCACTCTTGTGGCCGTGCCCCCCAGCTTGGAACTTTTGGGGTGCCATAGTTGCCTCCATAGCCTCGCATTTGCTTTGGCTTTGAAAAGGTGGGCTTATCTTGTTGGTTATTTTTGTCCAAGGGTGTCTTATTGAATGTCCTTGGCGGACGAGACAGATGATGCATATAATTTTCTATGTCCGTAGCCTTTGAGGATAATTCTTCAAAAGTTATCGGTCTCACACCTTGTAGGTGAATGGCCATGTCTGGACTCGATTGTTCATACACATACGAACCGCTTCGGAGTTCGTGATTGGTGTGGACAATGGAGGCTCAAATTCCTCCATCTATTGATGAAGTCTCCAGCGGCCTTCTCATTTGGCCTTTGCATGGTTTGGGTTAGCTCGGTGATTCCCACCATCCTTTGAGTGCTATAGAAGCGCTCTAGGAAGGAATTCTGCATTTGCTCCCATGTACGGATTGAGCCTGGTGCCAACTTGCTATACCATGTGAAAGCTGGACCTGACAATGTTTGCACGAACTGGCGAAGGAGAAGGGCTCCATTGTGTGCCGTATCTTGGCACGCGGCAAGGAAATGAGCCACATGTTCATGTGGTGACCCAGTTCCGTCGAACTTGGTGAACTGTGGTTGTCTATAGTTATTTGGAAATGGTACCATGTCCACTTCCGGCGGATACGGCTTAACATACCCCGGCGCATGGAGTAATGAGTTTGCATGTATTGTGCCTTTACGCCCTCGAAATCATCCTTTGTATATTTTCCAAGGTGATTTCGGGTGGAGGACGGGGATGAGGACCATTCGGCGACCGGTCGAGGCATCATTGGCATTGTTTCTAGCATTGGCCACCGCTCACGGAGAGTGGCCAAGTCTTCTTCCTTTTGTTGTAGAGCAGCCATCATTTGGTTCATCTCGCTCTTCAACAGTTGTCCATGATTTGTGGCGAGCACTTGTTCGGCCTCGGCCGACTCACTCTCACTATGCGGAGAAGGTGCGCCATCATCACTTGAGGCTTGTGGATCTTCACCATTTTGGGGGTTTGGATCGGTCGAGCTGCGGATCCAATAATTCATTTTCAAAATTAGTATGATCATCGAATAGGGGATTATAAGACCCTACATAGATCCCATGATTTCGTGAATTACCAGAGTTTGTTTGACCTCGGGTCACAGGGCGATGGCCCAATGGAATTTGCTTGTGAGGCTTCTTCCTTTTGAAGTGCGCGGAAGCTAAGGAAGCATCACTTGTGTTGCTAGCTTCTTCCTCCACACTCACCGGCATGGAAGAGAACACCTCGAAATGATTGCTCATCACCCTCTTATGAGGGGGTTGGTAAGGCATCGTTGTTGTACTCCCCATTCTTGGAGTGGCTGTTTTTATCTCATTTTGGGCGCCACCAGCATGGCTTGATGATGCGCCCCCTTGTACCCTACTAGATGTCGAGTTGGTCGGGATTGCCAGCTCTCTTTGCTTCAAGCTGGCACGTCTTGCACGCACGTTGGCAGCTTGCTTTGCATATTTGCTGCGTCGAGAGTCCCTTTTTATGAACTTTGTGTATTCAGGCAACTTGGCCAGCGCTTCAGCACAGCGCATGATTTCACTTTCCATATTATCAGCAGAGGTGGATGCTCCAGGCAATAGACTTCTCAAGTCCTGGCATATGGTCCTTTCCATGGAAGCTTGGAAAGCTTGCCTCGCAGCATGCTGGATCCTGCGATACTCTCTGCTTTGTTGGGCCGGAATCGAATCCACCACATATGCACGTTGTGCATTAGTCATGGAGTCAAGTGAGTTATTGAAGTTGACCCATGTGTCATGGAAGTCGTGTTGCTTTCGTTGGCGACGCTTTAGAGATATGGAATCTTGTACGGAAGGCCACGATGGTTCCACCTCTGATGATATGGGGTCAGAGAGTGTTGCGGCAGGATCCACATGTCCCCTCCTTATATCATTGGGGAAGAGGTGAATCCCTTGCCACCGTAGCTCATGCTTAGGTGGTTCATTGCTGGAATTATGGACCAGCGTGGGGATGAACTCCGGGGCTTCAACCCGAAGTCGAGTTTTCTCTGGGTGTGAATCACTCTCGGATGATGATGAATTAGACTCTACCATCATAGCTTTTCCTTTATCAGCAAGAGATTTGTGATATTTATCTTGCCTTAGTTCCACACTCTCTTTAGGATCGCTCCTATTGTCATCACTTGTACTAACATGGAAGCCATGATTGCGTAGCAACTGCTTATGGAGCTTTTGCTTGTCTTCGGTACCTTCCTTTTTAGAGAGAACTTGGCTCACAATATGAGAAATGGCTTCATTCCACATCCAATTCTTCCGCTTTGCAACACCTGGGCAAGCTGGGCAAGTGTAGATTCTTTTTGTCTGTTGGTTCTCAATAAAACACAAATGTACTTGTTGATCTCCAACATCTTCAATGTCATCCAAAGAGTTGGAGCTAAGGTTAGGAGACTGCATGAAATGAAGATTACAACCATACTCATTCTGCAACATATCTCCTATCATGTATGGCACGACAACATCGGTGCACGCATACTTGATTTGGTTGTCTGTCAGGAGCTCATTATCCCAATCTTTATAACGGAGCGCGTACCTTTCCCTTCCACAGACACACCCAACAACACTTGTGCGAGAGTCGCAAGGCTTGGCACATTGTCCCAATGCTTGCCTGGTATTATGAATGGCACCATGGCTTGCAGCTCTACCTTGTTAGAGAGTTCAATTTGGTGACCTTCGCGTAGCCGATCCAGGTCGTTAGCGATTGCCACGCCAACGAAAACATGGTTTTCATCCGCAAGGAAACTTTTGAGATCATCGGGGATGATGCCGGCGTGGCCAACCTTGAAAAGAAGACACTTCTTGCCAACACATATCTGGAGAAGGGCTATTTTCTTGCGGTCCCACTCAAACCACTCAGTATCTAAACCAACAATGAGAGTTTTAAACTCCTTGCTACGGACATCCCGCAGGAAGTGCTCCACTGTTGTGGTTGAGGATGTGATTGTGACCAGGATTTCATTCCCACTGACCATGAACGTCTTTTCTTGGTCCATGGAGTGAGAGGGGTTATCATCGGGCTTGGGCGACGAATTATTTTCTCATTCACCATGGCTTTCCCTTTGCTAATAGAAGTTGTTTCCTTGTTGCTTTGGGTTGTAGGTTTTGAAGAGGATCCCACACTTTCCCCCTACTTGGAGGTGGGAGAGTTGTGGTTGGAGCAGATCTTCATTGGTGATGCCCCCAATATGCTTAGGGTAGGAGTTGAGGATATCCTTGGCGATGTCGGCTTGGTCGATGGTGCCTTCTTAGCACAAACGGGCCATTCCGACAATGTGGTTGGGTGGAAATTTGGCGCCACTTTGGAGCTCGAGGGTGTGACACCCTTGGGCTTGGAGGAGCTAGGAGCTACCGAGTTGGTAGGCACGGCCTTGCGCCAGCTGGTAGCATATTCATTGGAGGCTGCCATCCTTGCTTTGGCAGCAACCCTTCTTGCCATCCGCTTGGCAGACTTGGACAGGACAGGAGTGAAGCCCTCTACGGGCATGGAGTTGACCTCCCGGTCTTGAGTGGCCAAACCGGAGATGCGCTGTGGTGTTGAGCGAGTTTGCACCGTTGGAGACTTGAGCGGGACCCATGGGAACATCGACCCAAAGGGAACCAATGTGGATGGTGACGAGCTCTTGCACACGTCCAGCCATACCTTCATATAAGAAAACCATATATGAGTTTTCTTGAATGCAAATATGTACGCATATAGTATAATTTCACTTGACATTTTAGGTCAAAGCCATATGATGCAGACATGTTGGAACTCAAAGATGAGGGGAGAAGTAGGTCCCACTGGGCGTGCCAGAATCTGATGGCGGGGAAACGGGTGGCTAATGACATTTCTTTGGTGTATATATGCATGCAATTGGTCTTGAAGACTAAATAAGGTAGTCTAATTTTGGGCTATGTAAGAACGTAGCTTGACACGTTCTTGTATATGCGAATATATTTGGCATATGGCGCCATATCTCTTTTGGACCGAGATAAGATGTTTATTCTGCGAGATGCAACATTTAATTTACCCTTAATGCAATGCATTTGGGAAGATCATGGTGCTATAGCAGGTTAATTAGCATAAGCAGCCATAGCATGGTGTTTATGAGCAACTGCTTCTATCATACTGTTGTGCATAATCCAATTCTTACACTATCTTTTACTAGTGACATGCATGGCATGATCTATATCTGTGGCTAACGTGATGCACCTCATCGACATAAGCACAGAATTATGACGATCATTTCAACCTGGTGTTTGACCGATATTAGCAAGCGACATATTGCAGGTGTATGAAGAATGGCATGCAGTTGGGTAGCACGTGTTAACGTGCTTTTGGACTATAATGATTATTCATGGATGCAACCACAAATTTGACATCACATTCTCTTTTTGTGCAGTTGCCTAAGTGAACTACAATACACATGCATATGCATGCCGATGGGGCATGTTGTAATATTTTTATTACTGATTTTATGACAAACAATCAGCAGTTTGTTTGGAGATGAATTACCCACACGATGGGTATTTGATTTTTCTATTGATTAAAGTACTTAATGTGTAGATGACTAGGTTTTGTGTCGGAAGAGGCCCGCGTCCATCGGTGCTGCCAACGGGTTGCATATATATGCACATATTGGAAATTCCTATATGCGGTATACACGGATATACTCCTATCTCGAATTTCACTAATAATGTGCATAGCATGAGTCAATTTGCTTCTAACTTAAGACAGAAAGTATGATGGTTTCCGTCGTGGTGCTTGGCTAGTATGGCAACAAGTACTTGTGACATACCGCATGTGCATGGATAGTAGTTTCCTTCTTTATTTAGCCTCGATTCGCATGTCGGCACCGGAAGGCCTATGCCTTGCCACGACGTCATGCATATATGACAATTTTTATTTTGTTTGTTGAGCATGCAACTTGATTAATGCTGAGTATATATGCCAAATCAATGTATCACATGATATGGTCATGCATAAGATGTAGCAATCACAAGAGTAAAGACGCATCTGTCAATTCACCGTGGCTAGATTGGAGCCAAGGTTGCATCTAAATTGTAACTGCATCAAGGCATATTTGCTTCCTTTTACACTTTCAACAGGGCATACTACCCATGCATGCATGGAAACTCGCCATGGCAACATCTCGCGGCATTGTATCTTAAAGCTCTTCACACCGATGGGGCCGAAGACCAATTAACCATGGACCAAGAGGCGGGACGGGAGTGTGGCTCCTCGATTTGCCTCCGGACCGGGACAGCTTTACCTTTGCCGAGGCACGACGCCATGAGCGGAGCGTCGATGGAGAAGCAAGACAGGGAAGGAGGCGGGATCATAGAAGCACCATGTGGCTTCTCACCTTCTTCAAGAACCTGGATTTGGCGTTGCTTCTTGCGGCGGATTCCCGATGGCGTTCGGCGAGGACGGCCGGACAGCAGCCCGACGGGGTTGTGCTTTTGGGCAGCGTCCAAGCAATTTGGTGGTGGTGGTTTGCTTTCCCGGCCGGCTATCGCTGGAGCGAGCGGCGGCCTGGCGGTTCTTTGTGGAGACGAGTGCGGCACGACAGCGTATATGAGCAGCAGCCTGGTGGCACTATGGTATTGAGAGCGGGGCAGCTGAGGCGATGTGCAAAATGGAGCGGGCCTCGAACGATGGCTTGAGGCCTGCTATTTATAGAGCAGGGACGAAGGAAGTTGCCAGGGCTAATGGCGCTCTTTTTATTTGAACTTCAATCGCTAATGAGGTCGGTGCTGGAGTTTGAATTGCCGCGCTCGCACTGATCGTGGAAGTTGCCTTCTTGACTCCATTTGAACATGCAAAGCGGGACCTAGTCTTGCGAGCGCGGGAGCGTATAGGAGAACTTGATCGGTTCTTCTTGATTCAATTTGAACTTGCAAAGCACGCTGGGGAGTTCCTTCGTCCAGTTTATACTTTAATGCACAGCCATAAAAATTATTTATTTCCTGCCAATATACAATGTCACGCATATACACACGTATATACGTACGGTGTACATGTGCAACAAACTGCCGCTAGCTAGCTATAGCGTGCATGCACATATATGTGTACAGCTGTTTTTGTTTCTATTTTAATTTTATTATTTCCTTTTCCTTTCTTGATTGTGTTAACTGTCAAGTTAAACATGAAATATATTTCTCTTTACGTGTACGTTTTCATGAGCATGCATGGCCTACAATATATGAGGGCTATATTTGCACATGCCTTTGTATGTCGGGCATACTTGGATGCACTAAATTTGATAGGTAATATTATATCATCTTAATTTCATTTTTCTTTTTGGCTATACTTTATGATTTCCATACTTCATGGCATGTATGGCATTTTGATCATCCATATTATTCTTTTTTTTATTTCATATGGTATAAATATTCCTCTATATTTTGGATAGGCCAAAATTGGTGTCAACACAGGCTCCACGGCTCTAGAACGGCCATATTTGCACACATGACTATGCTACCGCACGACCGGTTCCCCGCGTGTCCTACAGGCTCTCGACACTAGGTCAAGCACGACCGTATGCTATGGTTAAGGTGTTTTGACGCCTCGGCCTCACCACCACAATGTTTGTCATCACCCGAGAGCCCGAAAGGCCCTTAACTACAGCTCCACGACTCCAGAACATCCATAATTGCACACACGACTGTGCTGCCGCACGGCCGGATCCTGTGCATCCTACGGCTCTCGGCACCGGGTCAAGCATGCTTGTACGCCATGCTTAAGCCATTTTGATGTCTCTCACCTCTCCACCATAGAGTTTTCCATCACCCGAGAGCCTGAATGGCCCTTAACCTCGGCTCCACGGCTCCAGAACTGCCATATTTGCACACACGACTTTGCTGCCGCACGGCTGGTTCTTGCGCGTCCTACGGCTCCTGGCACCAAGTAAAGCACGCCCATGCGCCATGGTTAAGGCGTTTTGACACCTCTGGCCTCACCACCATAATGTTTATCATCACCCGAGAGCCCGAATGGCCCTTAACAATAGCTCCACGACTCCAGAACTTCCATATTTGCACACACGACTGTGCTGCCGCATGGTCGGATCCTGTGCATCCTACGGTTCTCGGTACCGGTTCAAGCACGCTCGTACCCCATGGTTAAGCCATTTTGATGCCTCTCACCTCTTCACCATAGAGTTTTCCATCGCCCGAGAGCCTGAAGGGCCCTTAACCATGGCTCCACGGCTCCAAAACTGCCATATTTGCACACACGACCCTGCTGCCGCACGGTCGGTTCCAACGTGTCCTATAGCTCCCGGCACTGAGTCAAGCATGCCCGTACGCCATGGTTAAGGCATTTTGACACCTCTGGCCTCTCTACCATAGCATTTGCTGTCGCTCGAGAGCCTGAACAGCCCTTAACCTCGGCTCCACGGCTCCAGAACTGCCATATTTGCACACACGACTTTTCTGCCGCACGGCTGGTTCCTGCGCGTCCTACAGCTCCTCGCACTAAGTCAAGCACACCCATGTGCCATGGTTAAGGCATTTTGACACCTCTGGCCTCTCCACCACAGCGTTTGTTGCTGCCCGAGAACCCAAATGGCCCTTAACCATGGCTCCACAGCTCTAGAACTGCCATATTTGCACACATGAATAAGCTACCGCACAACCGGTTCGTGCATGTCCTACAGCTCTCAACACTAGGTCAAGCACGACCGTATGCCACGGTTAAGGCATTTTGACGCCTCTAGCCTCACCACCACAATGTTTGTCATCACCCAAGAGCCTGAACGGCCCTTAACTACAGCTCCACGACTCCAGAACATCCATAATTGCGCACACGACTGTGCTGCCGCACGGCCGGATCCTGTGCATCCTACGGCTCTCGGCACCGGGTCAAGCACGCCCGTACGCCATGGTTAAGCCATTTTGATGCCTCTCACCTCTCCACCACAGAGTTTTCCATCACCCGAGAGCCTGAAGGGCCCTTAACCATGGCTCCACGGCTCCAAAACTGCCATATTTGCACACACGACCATGCTACCGCACGGTCGGTTCCAACGCGTTCTATGGCTCTCGGCACTGAGTCAAGCATGCCTGTACGCCATGGTTAAGGCATTTTGACGCCTCTAGCCTCTCTACCATAGCGTTTGCCATCGCTCGAGAGCATGAACGGCCCTTAACCATGGCTCCACGGCTCCAGAACTGCCATATTTGCACACACGACTTTGCTGCCGCACGGCCGGTTCCTACGCATCCTACGGCTCCTCGCACCTAGTCAAGCATGCCCATGCGCCATGGTTAAGGTGTTTTGACACGTCTGGCCTCTCCACCACAGCGTTTGTTGCCGCCCGAGAAACCGAATGGCCCTTAACCATGGCTCCACAGCTCTAGAACTGCCATATTAGCACACACGACTATGCTACCGCACAGCCGGTTCCTGCATGTCCTACAGCTCTCGACACTAGGTCAAGCACGACCGTATGCCATGGTTAAGGCATTTTGATGCCTCTGGCCTCACCACCACAATGTTTGTCATCACCCGAGAGCCCGAACGGCCCTTAACTACAGCTCCACGACTCTAGAACATCCATAATTGCACACACGACTGTGCTGCCGCACGGCCGGATCCTGTGCATCCTACGGCTCTCGGCACCAGGTCAAGCAGGCCCGTACGCCATGGTTAAGCCATTTTGATGCCTCTCACCTCTCCACCATAGAGTTTTCCATCACCCGAGAGCCTGAAGGGCCCTTAATCACGGCTCCACTGCTATAAAACTGCCATATTTGCACACACGACCATGCTGCCGCACGGTCGGTTCCAACGCGTCCTATGGCTCCCGGCACTGAGTCAAGCATGCCTGTATGCCATGGTTAAGGCATTTTGACACCTCTGGCCTCTCTACCACAGCTCTCGGCACTAGGTCAAGCACGATCGTATGCCATAGTTAAGGCGTTTTGACGCCTCTTGCCTCACCACCACAATGTTTGTCATCACCCGAGAGCCCGAACGGCCCTTAACCATAGCTCCATGACTCCAGAACTTCCATATTTGCACACACGACTGTGCTGCCGCACGGCCGGATCCTGTGCATCCTATGGCTCTCGGCACTAGGTCAAGGATGTCCGTACGCCATGGTTAAGCCATTTTGATGCCTCTCACCTCTCCACCATAGAGTTTTCCATCACCCGAGAGCCTGTAGAGCCCTTAACCACGGCTACACGGCTCCAAAACTGCCATATTTGCACACACAACCATGCTGCCGCACGGTCGGTTCCAACGCATCATATGGCTCCTGGCACTGAGTCAAGCATGCCCGTACGCCATGGTTAAGGTATTTTGACACCTCTGGCCTCTCTACCATAGTGTTTGCCATAGCTCGAGAGCCTGAACGGCCCTTAACCTCGGCTCCACGGCTCCAGAACTGTCATATTTGCACACACGACTTTGCTGCCGCACGCCCGGTTCCTGCGCGTCCTACGGCTCCTTGCACCAAGTCAAGCACGCCCATGCACCATGGTTAAGGCATTTTGACACCTCTGGCCTCTCCAGCATAGCGTTTGTTGCCGCCCGAGAACCCGAATGGCCCTTAACCATGGCTCCACAGCTCTAGAACTGCCATATTTGCACACACGACTATGCTACCGCACACCCGGTTCCTGCGTATCCTACAGCTCTCGACACTAGGTCAAGCACGACCGTATGCCATGGTTAAGGCGTTTTCATGCCACTGGCCTCACCACCACAATGTTTGTTATCACCCGAGAGCCCGAACGGCCCTTAGCTATAGCTCCACGACTCCAGAACATCCATAATTGCACGCACACCTGTGCTGCCGCACGGCCGGATGTAACACCCGGTTTTAAGAACAAAACCAGATATACACCATATGTGAGCCTTAAAAGTCAAATCTCACATATAGCCACAAATGAAAAGGTAGTATCAGTAAACAACGCTTAATATGTATAACGTGTTTAAAATAAAAGACATAACCTTAGGTAGCAAACAACGGAAAGACGAATCTGATCTCCGGGTGTAGACTCCACTAGATCCAACTGACTGGTAGATCACAAGCCTAAACTTCTCCTGAGGTGTGGGGAATAGCAAGAGTGAGTTCATGTTGAACTCCGCAAGTATAACAATAAGCATAATTCCATGACCGCAAGATCAATGTAACATAAATAATGTATAGCATAAAACGGTAAACAATGAACATGTTAACAATCGGAAGTCATCATCTATGTAAGGATTCCAAGGCCGCTCGTGTCCTTGAGCAAGGCTAGTATACCAGTTTGTTAAACTCTACGCAGAGGTGTACACTTTCACCACAAGTCGTGATTGCCCTTTTGCCCGAGGTGATCAGCCTCTTGACCCACTTCCAAGGTAGGTTGGCAGGGTCACTATGAAGCTTTTCACTAGTCGTTCTAATAAGTAGCAGCCGCTAAGGTTTCAGATTGACCAAGTAGATATAGATGCTCTCCTCCGAGAGTGGCACACATATGACCGCAGCCCAAGACACATCACGGCGGGACAAGAGCTATACCTCACTTGGCCCCCCCCTCTTGCCCTTTCGGTAAGCCGCTAACGAACTAGAACAGATCAAGATACCGGGCTAAGACCGAGCCATGTAGTTCTCGTGGTTGTACTTGTAAATCCCGGAGGTTCTCTTACGATAAATTCTTAGGTTGCTAAAAAGTCATCTTTAATGTTTGTTGCATAAACATTAATCAAGTTACATGATCATGATCATAGAAATCAAACTCAAGCTATACTTGCCTTCCGAAAGCTTGCCATCCAACTTTCCAACTCATCTATCATCCGTGCATAGCTCCACTTCTAACGATAGCAACAACCATCACAAGCATCATAGACAAAACCTAGAAGCAATACACCAGTCATTATTTGTAAAACTAGACATAAGGTTTTAAAACATGTAGGGCTTGCAACTACGATCGATGAGCGTAAAAACAACTAAAACAAGAGACACAATTTAAAATATGCAAGATCAAAGGTAGAGGCTAGGAGATTTTGATAAATGATAGGAATGGAATAAACATGATGGATAGCATGGTTATAGCAGAATAAATCAGAGATGGATTTTGTGAGGTAGCTAAGTACTATATGAAGTATGTTGTTGTGAAAGGATATGGTGGTTTGACCAACGGTTAGCTGGGAAACGCGAATATAAAATGGGTGGCACCGCTGATTTCTGGACAGCAGGGGTAGCAACCATTACGGACTTGATATCTCTGCCATCGTGGCATGAAAGGTCACCAAAACTTGCAGAGCGATGTGCAAGGATGATATATATGCTGTGGTAAAAGGGTTTGATTATTTGACTAATGTTCAATTGGGAACTTCACTGAAATTCAGAGGTGCATCGTTGCTGAAACAGCAGAGACAGTAAGCACGGAAAAAATGATCTCTCTTTCATCTTGTATTCTATATAGCCATGATACTTTACGAGGCATGTACAAATATATGATACATTTGTGGACCAATTGAATTGACAACTTGAGTGCTGGATTAGCAGGAACATGCCATTCAATCGGCAACAGCACTGCTGTCCGCAATAGGACAGGGACATGATTTTGGAAATACTTCACCGGAGTTAGATCAAGACTAAAATATCAGCACGTTCTTCGCTACAAGGAACATGGCAACAATTTGAGAGGTAAAGCAGGTTCTCACAATGGAATTGGGAAGAGATGGAGATGATGGTGATGGCAGCCGACATCGACGATTGGTGGTTCTGCGATGAACGAGCAGCACCAATTCCACCTCGCAAAGTATCATGCACCACATAAGAGATCAAGATATGATTGAGAGGGTCATGTACACTATAATTAGAGGGGAATATGGAGGGGCGACCTCACCATGTGCTGCACAGAAACGGCAGCAACGACAAAGTGAGCAAGGTGCTGCTGCGTGTTCGGGGAGACGGCAAGGCAGACCGGGATGGCGTCCATGTAGGGCTGCAGCACCATGGTTTTGCCCGGAGCGTCATAACAAAGAGGAGACATGAGGAACATGAGTTTCTCGAAGAACAAAGAAGGCATGCCCCTTACCATGGCACGATGCCGAGGAATTCAGGATTCCGACGGTGGGAAGACACATGCAAAACACAAATTCGTCACAACATGGCACCGCAATTTGATCGAGAGGAGGGAGAGGGAATTAGAGGGAAGAGGAATGGCGTCCATGGAGGTGGAAGGAGAGGAGATGGGGCGTCCTTGACGAGCATGCGAATGGAAAGGAGAGTGGGTGCGTGAGATTAGAGGAGGGAGAAGAGGTGTCCAGGTGCACTGTATTGGAGAGAGGGGAATAATCGGTTTTCATGAGCCTTTCACTGCAGTTAGAGAGTGATAAATATAGGAGAATGAAGAGAGGTTGTAAAGGGAGTTAAGGAAGGAACATTTGCTGCATTTTCTGCATGGAAGGAATGGGAGGAGGCGCCAAGATCCGGACTAGATGGCGACCGGGGAGATGATGTCCATTTCATTGTGCATGATGGAGAGAGGGGGCGAGAGAATATGTGGCTGCTACTTGTGCATGCAATTGAAGATAGAGTAAAACCGATGGAGTGAAGGAATCTTTTCAAGAGACAATTGATGAGAGGTGTATAACCATACCAAAGGAATTGAGGAATGCATCATGAGCTAATGTGATTTTAGATGAGAAGAGAGAAGGCGCCATGGGGAAGAGAGGAAATGTCACGGCCGTTGTTGCATGCAAATTAATGGAGTATAGGTTGCTCAAAAGAGAAGATTAAAGAGAGATATTACCTTGGGAATTAAAGGAATAAAGAATTATATTTGCTTTCCTTTTGCATGAGAGAAAAGGGAGCAAGCTATGGGGGGTACAACCGGAAGAATGAATGGCTGGATGCCATTGGAAGTAAAGAAAAATCAAGGCAAGAGTAATGTGGGTCTAGAAAATATAAATAACTAATTGTCGCATCTATTTATTTTTGCATGAGTATAGAGGGGCGTGGTGCAGCGAATGAAGTGGCCATGCACTTGAATAGAGAGATGACAATGGAAATTTGAGAGGAACTATGATGAAGTAAAGGAGAGAAAGAGAAAATCAGTCATGCTAGATTTTTGTAGGATATCGGCACAAGACTTGCTTTGAGTTTTAGATATTGGCTTGATACTTTGAGAGATGAAGTTGACCAAAACCTAGACATTTCGTGAAAACATTTAAATTCATTTTCCAAACATAAACACTATGCAAAGGCATGAATGCAACAAACCATTAAATTGAATTGCAAAAATTTTAGGAACTCACATTTTCCACTATCTAGAATATCAACAACTGAACTAAAGTTGGGAATTTTAGAAAAATAATAAAATCATTTATGTTGTTTAGTGTTGTCTAAGTCACATCCCAAAATACAAATTTTGGGGTGTGACAACACTACCCCTAACAGGAATCTCGTCCCGAGATTCGCTGAAACTACACTCATTGCAAAGAGCCAAATCATACAAGTTCATTATGACAAAGCAATCAACCTAGCTATAGCACACTAACATGATAAGGGTCCTTATGCAAACACCCTATCACTTTCCTTAGCATCATTACTAACGCAAAGAGCGCTCGGGGACAACAACTTCCTAATGGCATTAGGGTAGAAACTTGACATTTTAAAATCATTATGGCTCTTGGAGAAGGTAGGGGCTTCGACAAAAAGTTTTGCTTTAGTAAATATCAAGGCAAAGGAAGACAAGATAAGTTTTTAGCAAAATAAGTTTATAAAATCGACCATTTCTAACTAGGCTTGCGTTCTACGATCGGCATTGAGCCGATACCATTTGTAACACCCGGTTTTCGAACAAAACCGAGATATACACCATATGTGAGCCTTAAAAGTCAAATCTCACATATAGCCACAAATGAAAGGTAGTATCGAGAAACAATGCTTAATATGTATAACGTGTTTAAAATAAAAGACATAACCTTAGGTAGCAAACAACGGAAAGACGAATCGATCTCCGGTGTAGACTCCACTTGGATCCAACCGACCGGTTGATCACAAGCCTAAACTTCTCCTGAGATGTGGGGAATAGCAAGAGTGAGTATGTTGAACTCCGCAAGTATAACAATAAGCATAATCCCATGACCGCAAGATCAATGTAACATAAATAATGTATAGCATAAAACGGTAAACAATGAACATGTTAACAATCGGAAGTCATCATCTATGTAAGGATTCCAAGGCCGCTCGTGTCCTTGAGCAAGGCTAGTATACCAGTTTTTAAACTCTGCGCAGAGGTGTACACTTTCACCACAAGTTGTGATTGCCCTTTTGCCCGAGGTGATCAGCCTCTTGACCCACTTCCAAGGTAGGTTGGCAGGGTCACTACGAAGCTTTTCACTAGTCATTCTAATAAGTAGCAGCCGCTAAGGTTTCGATTGACCAAGTAGATATAGATGCTCTCCTCCGAGAGTGGCACACACATGACCGCACCCAAAGACACATCACGGCGGGACAAGAGCTATACCTCACTTGGCACCCCCTCTTGCCCTTTCGGTAACCCGCTAACGAACTAGAACAGATCAAGATACTTGGGCTAAGACCGAGCCATGTAGTTCTCATGGTTGTACTTGTAAATCCCGGAGGTTCTCTTACGATAAATTCTTAAGTTGCTAAAAAGTCATCTTTAACGTTTGTTGCATAAACATTAATCAAGTTACATGATCATGATCATAGAAATCAAACTCAAGCTATACTTGCCTTCCGAAAGCTTGCCATCCAACTTTCCAACTCATCCGTATCATCCGTGCATAGCTCCACTTCTAACGATAGCAACAACCATCACAAGCATCATAGACAAAACCTAGAAGCAATACACCGAGTCATTATTTGTAAAACTAGACATAAGGTTTTAAAACACGTAGGGCTTGCAACTACGATCGATGAGCGTAAAAACAACTAAAACAAGAGACACAATTTAAAATATGCAAGATCAAAGGTAGAGGCTAGGAGATTTTGATAAATGATAGGAATGGAATAAACATGATGGATAGCATGGTTATAGCAGAATAAATCGAGATGGATTTTGTGAGGTAGCTAGGTACTATATGAAGTATGTTGTTGTGAAAGGATATGGTGGTTTGACCAACGGTTAGCTGGGAAACGCGAATATAAAATGGGTGGCACCGCTGATTTCTGGACAGCAGGGGTAGCAACCATTACGGACTTGATATCTCGCCATCGTGGCATGAAAGGTCACCAAAACTTGCGAGAGCGTTGTGCAAGGATGATATATATGCTGTGGTAAAGGGGTTTGATTATTTGACAAATGTTCATGTTATGACCGGCATTACATATGAGCGAAGGAGGCCGGCGCCAAGTGGCTAGAGGGCGCCCGATCGGCCTGGGCCTAGGGCCCGAATTATCGTCGTCATTTATAATTATTATTATTTTAGTTCAGGGAGTGCTTTGATTATTTCATTAGAAGGCTATATATATTGTAAGACACTTTGTGGACAAATTAAGCGAAAACATAATTGTTTCCGGCTTCCTTTAGGGAGCCGGGAGATCGGGAAGTCCCCCTCCTAAACCCTAGCCGCCACCTCCCTGTTCCCCCTCTCCCGCGCGCAGCCTCCTCCGCCCACGGCGCCCAACCGCCGGGGACGAGGATCCCGACCAGCTCCACCTCCCTCTCATCCCTACAAACTCCGCAACATCTCGGGTAGGATCCGCAATCCTATCAATCTGGTACCGGAGTGCCGAGGCCACGATGACATCCCCTCTTCCCACCACCACCACCAACCCGCCGATCACACCCACCGCGCCGTCCTCCGCCGATTCCGTCATTACGGATGCCTCGGCCTCGTCCGGAGGGGAACCCCTCACGCCGCAAGGTCTCGCCGTTGTCGTCCTCGAGATGCGGCGCGACTGCGTGACATGCGCTCGGCGTGGCCGGGCCGCGCAATGCCCGCCCCCACCACCGCTTCCGACGCCGCCTCCACCACCGCCTCCACCACCGTCCGCGCCCACCACGACACCCCGGCCGCGACGGTGACATCCGGGTGCCGCTCGGCCACCGCGATGGCCGGCCTCCCCGTCACCACTTCCGCCGTGGCTGCAAGCCCAGCTGGCGCAATCGTCGCCCACCGATGCCACAACGGTAGCGACTACCGCGGTGCCGGACCCGACCCTGCCACAGGCCAGTGGTGTCCTGTATGGCGGCGTTACCGGACCACTCTTCCAGCCGCCGCCAGCCTCCGCCCCCCACACGGGCGGGCTCGACCCCGGGCTGGCTGCGGCCCTCGCGGGCGGCGGCGTTGCGGGCCCCAAGCCCTACAAGCTCGAGTTCCCGACGTACGACGGCTCGGTTGATCCCCTCAACCGGCTCAATCGGTGCGAGCGATTCTTCGGGGGCGAGATGACGCCCGTCTCGCACGGACGTGGCTCGCGTCGTATCATCTACGCGATGCAGCCCGGACATGGTACTACGCCCTCGGCTCGACGAGGGTATGCCATCTTGGGAGCGATTCCGGGGTCTCGCTCCCTTCGCTTTGGACCGCCAATCCGGGGACCCGCTTGGCCGAGCTTGCTCGCTTGCCCTTCGGGACGTCGGTGCAAGATTATTCGGAGCGCTTCAACGCCGTGCTCGCCACGCTCGCGGCCTCGACGCGGCGCGGCCGAGCTCTATGTGGGCGGCCTCCCGGACTACCTCGGGAAGCGGGTTCGGCGACATGCACCGCCCGATCTCCAATCGGCGATGTACTTGGCACGGTCGTTTGAGGACAGCACTCCACCGCCGACGCCTTCTCCGGCAAAGACGGGGGCGCGCGCCGGTCCAGCGCGGGCCGCATGGACTCCTCGCAGCGCCCTTGCCCCTACCGCCGCGGCGCGGTGCAGCGGCCGGCCCGGGGGGCGACCGCTGCTCCGCCACTGCGACAATTCCGCCGCCTATCTCCCCGCCGAGCAGCGGCGGAACGTCGCCGACGGGGCTGTGTTTCAATTGTGATGAGCCCTATGTCCGCGGGCACATCTCGCGCGCCTCTTCTACTTGGAGGGCGAAGACTTCCTCGACGATGAGCCCGCGACGGAGGACACGGACAGCCCGCCGGAGACACCATCGTCCCGGCGACCGCTAATGCACTTGTGGTTTCTTTACAGGCTGTCGCAGGTATTCGGCCGGCTAATTCGATGCCGCTGCCGTGACAATCAAGGGGAGCGCTTCCTCGCCCTCTCCGGATACCGGGTCGACGCATAACTTCATGGCGGGAAGCGTCATGCGTCGCCTCGGCCTTGCCCCCAACGGGGGCGACCATCTGAGGATCACGGTGGCAAACGGTGACCGCGTGCCGTGCGAGGGCATCGCGCGCGGCGTGCCGATCACCATCCACGGCGAGGCCTTCGTCATCAACTGCGTCGGCCTCAACTTGGGCGGATTTGAGTTCATCATCGGCTTCGACTTCATCCGCACCTTGGGTCTCATCCGGTGGGACTGCGAGGCGCTCACGCTGCGTTCGCCGGAACGGGCGCCGCGTCACGTGGCGGGTGGCCGGTTCTTCGGCACCGTCGCCGGCGCCTCGCCCGGGCATGCGGCGGCCCTCCAGATCCGCGGCTGCCCCTGGCTGGGCGACCTCCTCCAAGAAGACGCCGCCATCTTCACGGAGCCCACGGGGCTTCCGCCGGCGCGCCCCTACGACCATCGCATCCACCTGCTGCCGGAGACCGCGCCGGTTGCGGTGCGCCCCTACCGCTACCCCCAGCTGCAGAAGGATGAGCTGGAACGCCAGTGCGACGCGATGCTAGCCCAAGGCATCATTCGGCCCAGCACGTCGCCCTTCTCCGCCCCCGTGCTCCTTGTACGGAAGGCGGACAAGTCATGGAGATTCTGCATCGACTACCGCGCGCTCAACGCCAAGACCTCCAAGGACAAGTTCCCGATCCCGGTGGTCGATGAGCTGCTCGATGAGTTACACGGGGCAAGGTTCTTCACCAAGCTTGACCTCCGCTCTGGTACCATCGGTGCGCATGCACCCCGACGACATCTTCAAAACGGCTTTCCGCACCCACCATGGCCACTTTGAGTTCCTGGTCATGCCGTTCGGGCTCTCGAACGCGCCGGCGACGTTCCAGGCATTGATGAATGATGTTCTCCGCCCATACCTTCGGAGGTTTGTACTTGTGTTCTTTGATGATATACTCATCTATAGCTCGTCGTGGGCCGAGCACCTGCAGCATGTCAACATCGTCCTCAACGCCCTGCAAGCTCATCACCTCCACCTCAAGCGCTCCAAGTGCTCGTTCGGAGCGTCTTCGGTGGCCTACTTGGGCCACGTCATCGCCGAGGGCGGTGTCGCCATGGACGCTGACAAGGTGGCGGCCGTCGCTGCGTGGCCACCTCCCCGCTCCGCCCGGGCCCTTCGGGGATTCCTCGGCTTGGCGGGCTACTACCGCAAATTCATCAAGGACTTCGGCGTCATCGCAGCCCCGCTGACACGTCTCTTGCGGCGAGACGCGTTCCTGTGGGACGACGACGCGACGACGGCATTCGAGGCGCTCAAGCGCGCCCTCACCACCGGTCCGGTGCTTCAGATGCCGGACTTCGCCGCAACCTTCGTGGTCGACGCGACGCGTCGGGAGCGGGGTTCGGCGCCGTCCTCCACCGGGCGCCGGGCCCCTCGCCTACTTCGGCCGCCCGTTTGCGGCGCGGCACGTCGTCCAAGCTCGCGCCTACGAACGCGAGTTGATTGGCTTGGTGCGGCTGTTTGTCACCGGCGTCCGTACCTCCGGGGCGCCCCTTCCCGGGTTCGCACTGATCATTATAGTCTCAAATTTTTGCTTGACCAGCGCTTGTCTACCGTGCCTCAGCATCAATGGATAAGCAAGCCTTTTGGCTTCGACTTCGCGGTGGAGTATCGGCCGGGCCGCCTCAACACCGTGGCCGATGCTCTTTCCCGCCGTGACGGCGACGGCGAGGCGCCCGAGCACGGTGCGACGGCGGCCATCTCAGGCCCGTCGTTCGCGCTCCTGGACGACATCAGGCGCGCCACGGCTGCGGCGCCCGACGGCCGGCGCCTCCTGATAGCCGGGACGGCTCCCAGCCGCCCCGTGGCGCCTCGACGCGGGCTTGCTACTCCACGGAACCGCATCTTCGTGCCCGACCACGAGGACCTTCGCCACCGAGTCTGCTGCTCGCGCACTCGGCGGGCCATGAGGGCGTGCGAAGTCCTTACACCGCCCGCGCCGAGTTCTACGTCCCGCGCGACAAGGCCCTCATGCGGGATTTGGTGCGCTCCCGTACCACGTGCCGGCGGAACAAGACGTCTACCCTACTTCCGGCCGGGCTGCCGCAGCCCCCGGAGGTGCCGTCCAGTGTGTGGCGGATATCTCCATGGACTTCGTCGAAGGGCTGCCCAAGGTGGCGGGAAGTCGGTCATCCTCACCGTCGTCGACCGCTTCTCCAAGTACGCGCACTTCATCGCGCTCGGGCACCCCTACACCGCCACGTCCGTCGCTCGAGCCTTTTTCGACGGCATCGTCCGCCTCCACGGGTTCCCGCAGTCCATCGTCAGCGATCGGGACCCCGTGTTCACTGGTCGCGTTTGGCGTGACCTCTTCCAGCCGAGCGGGCGTCCAACTACGCATGAGCACGGCGTTCCACCCCCACGGATGGGCAGTCCGAAGTGGTCAACAAGGTGATTGCCATGTACCTTCGCCGTGTCACGAGGTGATCGTCCTCGCGCTTGGGTGCACCGGCTCTCGTGGGCGGAGTATTGCTACAATACATCCTTCCACACCGCCCTTCGCGCCACTCCATTCGAGGTCGTCTACGGCGGCCCCTCCACCGATCTTGCCGTACCGACCGGGTTTGGCCGACACTGCAGCGGCGGACTCGCTCCTTCGAAGCCGCGACGAGATGCTCGCCGAGGTCCGTGAGCGCCTCCTCCAGGCGCAGCAACTTTCGAAGAAGTACTACGACGCCAACCACCGCGACGTCGAGTTCGCTGTCGGGTCGTGGGTCTGGCTGCGCCTTCTTCACCACACGACGCAGTCTCTAGACCCACGCGCCCGGCGCAAGCTTGGACCGCGTTGGGCGGGTCCGTTCCTCGTACTGGAGCGCATTGGGCGAGTCGCCTACCGTCTACAGCTCCCGGCGGGCGCTCGTATCCATGACGTCTTCCATGTGGGTCTCCTTAAGCAGCACATCGGCGCCACCCCTACAGCTCCGGGCGCCCTACCTCCTGTGCGGGACGGGCGCGCCTGTCGTTCCCGGCTCGCGCGGCTGCGCGCGCCCAGCGCTAGCGTGGCGTGTGGCGCGTCCTCATTCGGTGGACCGGCCAGTCCGAAGACGATGCTACTTGGGAGCTCCTCGACGACTTTCGCGCTGCCTTCCCGACTTCCGCTCGAGGACGAGCTGTTTGCGCGCGGGGAGAGATGTTATGACCGGCATTACATATGAGCGAAGGAGGCCGGCGCCAAGTGGCTAGAGGGCGCCCGATCGGCTGGGCCTAGGGCCCGAATTATCGTCGTCATTTATAATTATTATTATTTTAGTTCGGGGAGTGCTTTGATTATTTCATTAGAAGGCTATATATATTGTAAGACACTTTGTGGACAAATTAAGCGAAACATAATTGTTTCCAGCTTCCTTTAGGGAGCCGGGAGATCGGGAAGTCCCCCTCCTAAACCCTAGCCGCCACCTCCCCGTTCCCCCTCTCCCCGCGCAGCAGCTCCTCGCCACGGCGCCCAACCGCCGGGGACGAGGATCCCGACCAGCTCCACCTCCCTCTCATCCCTACAAACTCCGCAACATCTCGGGTAGGATCCGCAATCCTATCAGTTCAATTGGGAACTTCACTGAAATTCAGAGGTGCATCGTTGCTGAAACAGCAGAGACAGTAAGCACGGAAAAAATGATCTTTCATCCATCTTGTATTCTATATAGCCATGATACTTTACGAGGCATGTACAAATATATGATACATTTGTGGACCAATTGAATTGACAACTTGAGTGCTGGATTAGCGGAACATGCCATTCGATCGGCAAAGACCGCTGTCCGCAATAGGACAGGGACATGATTTTGGAAATACTTCACTGGAGTTAGATCAAGACTAAAATATCAGCACGTTCTTCGCTACAAGGAACATGGCAACAATTTGAGAGGTAAAGCAGGTTCTCACAATGGAATTGGGAAGAGATGGAGATGATGGTGATGGCAGCCGACATCGACGATTGGTGGTTCTGCGATGAACGAGCAGCACCAATTCCACCTCGCAAAGTATCATGCACCACATAAGAGATCAAGATATGATTGAGAGGGTCATGTACACTATAATTAGAGGGGAATATGGAGGGGCGACCTCACCATGTGCTGCACAGAAACGGCAGCAACGACAGTGAGCAAGGTGCTTTCTGCGTGTTCGGGAGACGGCAAGGCGGACCGGGATGGCGTCCATGTAGGGCTGCAGCACCATGGTTTTGCCTGGAGCGTCAT
Source organism: Themeda triandra (assembly GCA_018135685.1). NCBI lineage: Eukaryota > Viridiplantae > Streptophyta > Magnoliopsida > Poales > Poaceae > Themeda > Themeda triandra. The sequence continues at coordinate 143,837 of JAENPR010001008.1, read as the reverse complement.
AACAAAGAGGAGACATGAGGAACATGAGTTTCTCGGTGAAGAACAAAGAAGGCATGCCCCTTACCATGGCACGATGCCGAGGAATTCAGGATTCCGACGGTGGGAAGACACATGCGCGGCAACACAAATTCGTCACGCGATGGCACTTTGCAATTTGATCGAGAGGAGGGAGAGGGAATTAGAGGGAAGAGGAATGGCGTCCATGGAGGTGGAAGGAGAGGAGATGGGGCGTCCTTGACGAGCATGCGGAATGGAAAGGAGAGTGGGTGCGTGAGATTAGAGGAGGGAGAAGAGGTGTCCAGTGCACCGTATTGGAGAGAGGGGAATAATCGGTTTTCATGAGCCTTTCACTGCAGTTAGAGAGTGATAAATATAGGAGAATGAAGAGAGGTTGTAAAGGGAGTTAAGGAAGGAACATTTGCTGCATTTTCTGCATGGAAGGAATGGGAGGAGGCGCCAGCATCCGGACTAGATGGCGACCGGGAGATGATGTCCATTTCATTGTGCATGATGGAGAGAGGGGGCAGAGAATATGTGGCTGCTACTTGTGCATGCAATTGAAGATAGAGTAAAACCGATGGAGTGAAGGAATCTTTTCAAGAGACAATTGATGAGAGGTGTATAACCATACCAAAGGAATTGAGGAATGCATCATGAGCTAATGTGATTTTAGATGAGAAGAGAGAAGGCGCCATGGGGAAGAGAGGAAATGTCACGGCTGTTGTTGCATGCAAATTAATGGAGTATAGGTTGCTCAAAAGAGAAGATTAAAGAGAGATATTACCTTGGGAATTAAAGGAATAAAGAATTATATTTGCTTTCCTTTTGCATGAGAGAAAAGGGAGCAAGCTATGGGGGTACAAAGGGAAGAATGAATGGCCGGATGCCATTGGAAGTAAAGAAAAATCAAGGCAAGAGTAATGTGGGTCTAGAAAATATAAATAACTAATTGTCGCATCTATTTATTTTTGCATGAGTATAGAGGGGCGTGATCCAGCAGAATGAAGTGGCCATGCACTTGAATAGAGAGATGACGGAAATTTGAGAGGAACTATGATGAAGTAAAGGAGAGAAAGAGAAAATCAGTCATGCTAGATTTTTGTAGGATATCGGCACAAGACTTGCTTTGAGTTTTAGATATTGGCTTGATACTTTGAGAGATGAAGTTGACCAAAACCTAGACGTTTCGTGAAAACATTTAAATTCATTTTCCAAACATAAACTCTATGCAAAGGCATGAATGCAACAAACCATTAAATTGAATTGCAAAAATTTTAGGAACTCACATTTTTCACTATCTAGAATATCAACAACTGAACTAAAGTTGGGAATTTTAGAAAAATAATAAAATCATTTATGTTGTTTAGTGTTGTCTAAGTCACATCCCAAAATACAAATTTTGGGGTGTGACACCGGATCCTGTGCATCCTACGGCTCTCGGCACCGGGTCAAGCACGCCCATACGCCATGGTTAAGCCATTTTGATGCCTCTCACCTCTCCACCATAGAGTTTTCTATCACCCGAGAGCCTGAAGGGCCCTTAACCACGGCTCCACGGCTCCAAAACTGCCATGTTTGCACACACGACCATGCTGCCGCACGGTCGGTTCCAACACGTCCTATGGCTCCTGGCACTGAGTCAAGCATGCCCGTACGCCATGGTAAGGCATTTTAACACCTCTGGCCTTTCTACCATAGCGTTTGCCGTCGCTCGAGAGCCTGAACGGCCCTTAACCTTGGCTCCACGGCTCCATAACTGCCATATTTGCACACACGACTTTGCTGCCGCATGGCCGGTTCCTACGCGTCCTACGGCTCCTCGCACTAAGTCAGGCACGCCCATGTGCCATGGTTAAGGCATTTTGACACCTCTGGCCTCTCCACCACAGCGTTTGTTGCCGCCCGAGAACCCAAATGGCCCTTAACCATGGCTCCACAGCTCTAGAACTGCCATATTTGCACACATGAATATACTATCGCACAACCGGTTCCTACGTGCCCTACAGCTCTCGACACTAGGTCAAGCACGACCGTATGCCATAGTTAAGGTGTTTTGACGCCTCTGGCCACACCACCACAATGTTTATCATCACCCGAGAGCCCGAACGGCCCTTAACCACGGCTCCATGACTCCAGAACATCCATATTTGCACACACGACTGTGCTGCCGCACGGCCAGATCCTGTGCATCCTATGGCTCTCGGCACCGGGTCAGGCATGCCCGTACGCCATGGTTAAGCCATTTTGATGCCTCTCACCTCTCCACCATAGAGTTTTCCATCACTCGAGAGCCTGAAGGGCCCGTAACCACGGCTCCACAGCTCCAAAACTGCCATATGTGCACACACAACCATGGTGCCGCACGATCAGTTCCAACGCGTCCTATGGCTCCCGGCACTGAGTCAAGCATGCCCGTACGCCATGGTTAAGGCATTTTGACATCTCTGGCCTCTCTACCATAGCATTTGCCATAGCTCGAGAGCCTGAACGGCCCTTAACTTTGGCTCCACGGCTCCAGAACTGCCATATTTGCACACACGACTTTGCTGCCGCACGGCTGGTTCCTGCGCGTCCTACGGCTCCTGGCACCAAGTCAAGCACGCCTATGCGCCATGGTTAAGGCCTTTTGACACCTCAAGACTCTCCAGCACAGGGTCTGTTGCCGCCCGAGAACCCGAATGGCACTTAACCATGGATCCACAGCTCTAGAACTGCCATATTTGCACACACGACTATGCTACCGCACAGCCGGTTCTTGCGTGTCCTACAGCTCTCGGCACTAGGTCAAGCACGACCGAATGCCATGGTTAAGGCATTTTGACGCCTCTGGCCTCACCACCACAATGTTTGTCATCACCCAAGAGCCTGAACAGCCCTTAACAACAGCTCCACGACTCCAGAACTTCCATATTTGCACACACGACTGTGCTGCCGCACGGCCGGATCCTGTGCATCCTACGGCTCTCGGCACCGGGTCACGCGCGCTCGTACCCCATGGTTAAGCCATTTTGATGCCTCTCACCTCTCCATCATAGAGTTTTCCATCACCCGAGAGCCTAAAGGGCCCTTAACCACGGCTCCACGGCTCCAAAACTGCCATATTTGCACACACGACCATGCTGCCGCACGGTCGGTTCCAACGCGTCCTATGGCTCTCGGCACTGAGTCAAGCATGCCCGTACGCCATGGTTAAGGCATTTTGACACCTCTGTCCTCTCTATCATAACATTTGCCATAGCTCAAGAGCCTGAACGTCCCTTAACCTTGGCTCCACGGCTCCAGAACTGCCATATTTGCACACACGACTTTGCTGCCGCACGGCTGGTTTCTGCGCGTCCTATGGCTCCTGGCACCAAGTAAAGCACACCCATGCGCCATGGTTAAGGCGTTTTGACACCTCTGGCCTCTCCAGCACAGCATTTGTTGCTGCCCGAGAACCCGATTGGCCCTTAACCATGGCTCCACAGCTCTAGAACTGCCATATTTGCACACACGACTATGCTACTGCACAGCCGATTCCTGCGTGTCCTATAGCTCTCGGCACTAGGTCAAGCACGACCGTATGCCATAGTTAAGGCATTTTGATGCCTCTGGCCTCACCACCACAATGTTTGTCATCACCCGAGAGCCCGAATGGCCTTAACCACAGCTCCATGACTCCAGAACTTCCATATTTGCACACACGACTGTGCTACCACACGGCCGGATCCTGTGCATCCTATGGCTCTTGGCACAGGGTCAAGCATGCCCGTACTCAATGGTTAAGCCATTTTGATGCCTCTCACCTCTCCACCATAGAGTTTTCCATCACCCGAGAGCCTGATGGGCTTTTAACCACGGCTCCACGGCTCCAAAACAGCCATATTTGCACACACGACCATGCTGCCGCACGGTCGGTTCCAACGCGTCCTATGGCTCCCGGCACTGAGTCAAGCATGCCCGTACGCCATGGTTAAGGCATTTTGACACCTCTGGCCTCTCTACCATAGCGTTTGCCATAGCTCAAGAGCCTGAATGTCCCTTAACCTTGGCTCCACGGCTCCAGAACTGCCATATTTGCACACACGACTTTGCTGCCGCACGGCTGGTTTTTGCGCGTCATATGGCTCCTGGCACCAAGTAAAGCACACCCATGCGCCATGGTTAAGGTGTTTTGACAGCTCTGGCCTCTCCAGCATAGCGTTTGTTGCCGCCTGAGAACCTGAATGGCCCTTAACCATGGCTCCACAGCTCTAGAACTGCCATATTTGCACACATGACTATGCTACTGCACAGCCGGTTCCTGCGTGTCCTATAGCTCTCGGCACTAGGTCAAGCACGACCGTATGCCATAGTTAAGGCATTTTGATGCCTCTGGCCTCACCACCACAATGTTTGTCATCACCCGAGAGCCCGAATGGCCTTAACCACAGCTCCATGACTCCAGAACTTCCATATTTGCACACACGACTGTGCTACCACACGGCCGGATCCTGTGCATCCTATGGCTCTCGGCACAGGGTCAAGCATGCCCGTACGCAATGGTTAAGCCATTTTGATGCCTCTCACCTCTCCACCATAGAGTTTTCCATCACTCGAGAGCCTGATGGGCTTTTAACCACGGCTCCACGGCTCCAAAACTGCCATATTTGCACACACGACCATGCTTTGCGCCGCACGGTCGGTTCCAACGCGTCCTATGGCTCCCGGCAAGACCGAGTCAAGCATGCCCGTACGCCATGGTTAAGGCATTTTGACACCTCGGCCTCTCTACCATAGCGTTTGCCATAGCTCAAGAGCCCGAACGTCCCTTAACCTTGGCTCCACGGCTCCGGAACCGCCATATTTGCACACACGACTTTGCTGCCGCACGGCTGGTTTCTGCGCGTCCTACGGCTCCTGGCACCAACTAAAGCACGCCCATGCACCATGGTTAAGGCATTTTGACACCTCTGGCCTCTCCAGTACAGCGTTTGTTGCCGCCCCAGAACCCGAATGGCCCTTAACCATGGCTCCACAGCCCTAGAACTGCCATATTTGCACACACGACTATGCTACTGCACAGCCGGTTCTTGCATGTCCTACAGCTCTCGGCACTAGGTCAAGCATGACCGTATGCCATAGTTAAGGCGTTTTGATGCCTCTGGCCTCACCAGCACAATGTTTGTCATCACCCGAGAGCCTGAATGGCCTTAACCACAGCTCCATGACTCCAGAACTTCCATATTTGCACACACGACTGTGCTACCACACGGCCGGATCCTGTGCATCCTATGGCTCTCGGCACCGGGTCAAGCATGCCCGTACACAATGGTTAAGCCATTTTGATGCCTCTCACCTCTCCACCATAGAGTTTTCCATCACCCGAGAGCCTAAAGGGCCCTTAACCATGGCTCCATGGCTCCAAAACTGCCTTATTTGCACACACGACCATGCTGCCACACGGTCGGTTCCAACGCGTCCTATGGCTCCCGGCACTGAGTCAAGCATACCCGTACGCCATGGTTAAGGCATTTTGACACCTCTAGCCTCTCTACCATAGTGTTTGCCGTCGCTCGAGAGCCTGAACGGCCCTTAACCTCGGCTCCACGGCTCCAGAACTGCCATATTTGCACACACGACTTTGCTGCCGCACGGCCGGTTCCTGCGCGTCCTATGGCTCCTCGCACCAAGTCAAGCACGCCCATGCGCCATGGTTAAGGCATTTTGACACCTGTGGCCTCTCCACCATAGTGTTTGTTGCCGCCTGAGAACCCGAATGGCCCTTAACCATGGCTCCACAGCTCTAGAACTGCCATATTTGCACACACGACTATGCTACCGCACAGCTGGTTCCTGCGTATCCTACAGGTCTCGACACTAGGTCAAGCACGACCGTATGCCATGGTTAAGGCATTTTGACGCGTCTGGCCTCACCACCACAATGTTTGTCATCGCCCGAGAGCCCGAACGGCTCTGAACAACAGCTCCACGACTCCAGAACTTCCATATTTGCACACACAACTGTGCTGCCACACGGCCGGATCCTGTGCATCCTACGGCTCTCGGCACCGGGTCAAGCACGCTCGTACCCTATGGTTAAGCCATTTTGATGCCTCTCACCTCTCCACCATAGAGTTTTCCATCACCCGAGAGCCTGAAGGGCCCTTAACCACGGCTCCACGGCCCCAAAACTGCCATATTTGCATACACGACCATCTTTGCCGCACGGTCGGTTCCAACGCGTCCTATGGCTCCCGACCGAGTCAAGCATGCCCGTACGCCATGGTTGAGGCATTTTGACACCTCTGGCCTCTCTACCATAGCATTTGCCATCGCTCAAGAGCCTGAACGGCCCTTGACCTCGGCTCCACGGCTCCAGAACTGCCATATTTGCACACATGACTTTGCTGCCGCACGGCCGGTTCCTGCGCGTCCTACGGCTCCTCGCACCAAGTCAAGCACGTCCCGCCATGGTTAAGGCATTTTGACATCTCTGGCCTCTTCAGCACAGCGTTTGTTGCCGTCTGAGAACCAGGATGGCCCTTAACCATGGCTCCACAGCTCTAGAACTGCCATATTTGCACACATGACTATGCTACCGCACAGCCGGTTTCTGCGTGTCCTATAGCTCTCGGCACTAGGTCAAGCACGACCGTATGCCATAGTTAAGGCATTTTGACGCCTCTGGCCACACCACCACAATGTTTGTCATCACCCGAGAGCCCGAACGGCCCTTAACAACAGCTCCACGACTCCAGAACTTCCATATTTGCTTACACGACTGTGCTGCCGCACGGCCGGATCCTTGCATCCTATGGCTGTAGGCACCGGGTCAAGCACGCTCGTACCCTATGGTTAAGCCATTTTGATGCCTCTCACCTCTCCACCATAGAGTTTTCCATCACCCGAGAGCCTGAAGGGCCCTTAACCATGGCTCCACGGCTGCAAAACTGCCATATTTGCACACACAACCATGTTGCCGCACTGTCGGTTCCAACGTGTCCTATGGCTCCCGACACTGAGTCAAGCATGCCCGTACGCCATGGTTAAGCCATTTTGACATCTCTGGCCTCTCTACCATAGCGTTTGCCATAGCTCGAGAGCCTGAACGGCCCTTAACCTCGGCTCCATGGCTCCAGAACTGCCATATGTGCACACATGACTTTGCTGCCGCACGGCTGGTTCCTGCGCGTCCTACGGCTCCTGGCACCAAGTCAAGCACGCCCATGCACCATGGTTAAGGCATTTTGACACCTCTGGACACTCCAGCACAGCGTATGTTGCCGCCCAAGAAATCAAATGGCCCTTAACCATGGCTCCACAGCTCTAGAACTGCCATATTTGCACACACGACTATGCTACCGCACGGCTGGTTCTTGCGTGTCCTACGGCTCTCGGCACTAGGTCAAGCACGACCGTATGCCATGGTTAAGGCATTTTGACACCTCTGGCCTCACCACCACAATGTTTGTCATCACCCAAGAGCCCGAACGGCCCTTAACAACAGCTCCACGACTCCAGAACTTCCATATTTGCACACACGACTGTGCTGCCGCACGGCTGGATCCTATGCATCCTACGGCTCTCGGCACCGGGTCACGGTTGTTGGGTGACAACCGGGACCTGGGCACCCCGTCCCGCCGAAACGACGAGTTGTCAATTCGGTTGATCCAACCGAATCGGTAGCCTGGTCAATTCGGCCCGTTAAACCGGCCGATGGGCGATGAACGGACGTTTCGGTCTGGCAACCGAAGAGTCCCAAGGGCGATTCGGTTGATTACGCTGTCTGACAGGTTGATTGATGGATTAGCCACCGGGCACCGGGACGCCGAAGCACACAGGGCAAGAGGGGCTTCGGTGCCTTAGCCGAATCGGCACCGGGTGGCCGATGATGTGTTTTGCCCGTGCGGGGACACGACGCCGCTGCTCTTGTGAAGATTGCTCGCTGCCGGTGGGCACAGTTGTCGGCCATTCGGACCGCAACCGGGAAAAGCACCAAGAAGACTGTACGCCCCCGCTACCTACCCACGCGAGAAATCAGGAGAAGCGGTTCAAGGGCATTATAGTCATGTAAATGCCTACGGGCTCCTATAAATACGGCCCGGATGGGACTGTGAAAAGGGATCGGAATATAATGGAATGCATTGAGCTTATGTTCTGTCCACCTTGTGTTCCGTGTGTCATTTCGTAGTTAGATTCAGTCTCTCTCGTTGAGTATATTCAGGTTCACCACCGGAGGGGGTTCTAAGGTTTGGCCTTAGAACAACATTGGCGCCCACCATGGTTGTCGCCGAACATACCATGGCTCCGAAGGGCAAGGCGAAGGCAGGTGCAGGGTCATCCAAGGAACCTGCAGTCCCAGATTCGGTTGCACCCACCGAAGTTCTACAGCAGTCCGGTACTCTGCAATCGGGAGTATCTGTTCAGCAAGCCGAAGGTGTGGTGGCACCAGCATTGACCAGCGACGCAGCGGTCCAGTACAATCAAGAGGGCGGCACAAGCGAACTTGGTGCACTAGGAGGTGCGCTTCCGGAGGCCCGCATAACCGAAGACCCCGAAGAAGAAGAAACCGAAGAGCCCGAGGGATCGGACGTACAAAACGCCCGGCTACTGAAGCAGTTAGAAGAAGCGATCCGCCAAGGTGAATGCCCCGAAGCGGCATCGCGATCGGTTCTCGAGCCCCGACGGCGACACAAAACCGAATGCTTGGCAACCCAAGAGGCAATCAACCAAGCAAGAGAAGAAGCGGAGAGAAGCTAGAAAGGGAAATTCGGACCCTCCGATCATCCTCGGGAAGAATCAAGAGAAAGATGTTATTGTTCGGGAGAAAAATCACGAAGGGAAATAGCCGAAGCAATAGACTTGGCATCCCCATTATCACTTTGGAAATCCAAAGATGTCCTTGGCCACCGGGTTACGTACCGAAGTTGCCAAGTTTCAATGGGCGATCCAACCCGAGAAGATTTATTACAAGTTATGAAGCATGTGTCCATTCGGTGGCGGCAACGGCATGATCCTCGCAAAATCGTTGGTCATGGCTTTAACGGATGTAGCATACGGCCGGTTCGTGTCCCAACGACCGTTGTCGGTCACTTCATGGCACCGGGTGAAGGCGGACTGCTCACCACCACCTTTCGGGGTTCCAAACGGACAAGAAAACAACGGCGGATCTCATGAATGCTGTTCCCGGCCGGACGACGAATCATTGTCAAAATACACCGGAGAGGATAATCCGGTTGAAAGCTCGGTGCCGAATGTGTCGACGATATCGTCATTGCCGCGGCGATCAAGGGACTGAAGATAGGGCCCTGCGCTCAAGCCATGTCGGGTGTACCACCAACAACAATCAAACAGTTGTTTGATCAGATGCGTCAGTTCGCTAGATCAGAGGAAGACTTAGTGCAACGGAAGGCAACAAGGTATAACATCAAGCAAGCATCACCTAAGTCCAATCAACCGAATCGGCAAACTCGGCGAAGAATGAGCCAAAGTCCACCGCCGTGAACAATGTGCGGAAGACTCAACCCAAAGCCAGCCGAACCAAACCAAAAACTTTGGTAATCGGGCGAGGCGGTAGAGGTTCCGGTGGCGGGCGCGGAAGGGCGGCGAGAGGCCGGCCCGGAACGCGGTATTGTGTCGTGTGTGGCGAGGACAAGGGCCATACAACGAAAGAGTGCAAATATACCCGGCTAGCAAAGGAGCGCGGGAAAAGGACGAAGCAGCCAAACCGAATGAGACAGGGAAAGCATGTGTATCACACCATGGCACCTCGGCCCGGCGTGTTTCACCATCCGATTTTCACCCGGGCACCATGTAACCCGCCACCGGTGCAAGTATATCGGCAACCGATGGCGTGGCCGATGCCCCATACAGCGCAATATCACCAACCTATGCCAATGCACAATCAAGCATTTCAAGCGCCGCATCATCTTCACCACGATTGATCGGCACGCGGCGCGACGATCGGCGAATCCGAAACTTCAAGAGAGCTGCAAATAGTCAACACGGTCGCACCAACTAACATGATGAACTCCAGTGGGCATATCTATGCCATCACGGGTGGATCCAACTTGGAGCACGACAACAAGAGGGCCGGGCGTGACTTCGTCAAGAGAGTGTTGACCATCTCACCAAAAATACCGATAGCGCACCCTGCTTGGAAGACAACCCCCTATCACCTTTTCGGAATCCGACTTCAGAGTGAAGGACTTCCCACACTGTGATGCCTTGGTAGTCACAGCGTATGTCGGAGGGTATACCCTCCACAACATTCGATCGACAACGCGGTTCAGCGGATATACTCTTCACCAAGGCATTTGACGGTATGAAACTAGACCGAAGAACACTTGACCGGGCGGGAACCCTCTATTCGGTTTCGGTGGAAGGAGAATAGACGCGATTGGCAAGAAAACAATCACGGTCGCGTTCGGCGAGGATACAAAAGTCGAGCGGAAGAAATCGCATTCGATATAGTCGACATTGATTACCCGTATACACCATTTTCGGCGAGGTATCATCAAGCAAATTCGACATGGTGATTCGGCAAACTCACTGTGTATGAAAATACCTTCACCCACCGGCATCATTTCGGTATTCGGAGATCGGATCTCGGCAAGGAGAATCGACGGAAAACCCATACCGGATACGACATGGTACATGAGGTGAAATCCAAACTCAAACAAAAGGAAGAGGAAGACCAAAGTAACAACAAAGAGCCTAAGGCGCTCCCCGAAAGAAACAATTCGGGTGTCCTTGAGCCCGAATCGGCTGACGAATGCGTCAATATCGGCGCAAGTTTGGGTCGGGTGAAGCCTCGAGATTGGCGGAATTCTGGCTGGAAAACCGAGACGTGTTTGCTTGGTCAACACGCGATCTGCGGGGAGTAGACCGAAGCCTTGCACGCCACGGCTGAACGTAAACGGTCAGCCCGGACCTAGAAAGCGAAGCTCCGCAAAATATCGACGAAAGAGCGGCGGCCCGACGGCGCAGCGGAAGTGCGAGAGGCTTTTGGATGCCGACGTAATCGAGAAAAGTGCGGTACCCCGAATGGCTAGCAAACGTGGTCATGGTAAAGAAGAAGAATGGCAAATGGCGAATGTGCGTTGATTTCACGACCTCAACAAGCATTGCCCGAAGGACCCATATCCATTGCCCAGGGATAGACAAATTGGTGGATATTGCGGCTGGTTGTGAGATAATGAGTTTGCTCGGCTTTTTTCGGGTTATCACCGAGATATGGCTAGACCCGGAAGACCGGGAAAAGACAAGTTTCATCACACCCGGACGGCACTTTTTGTTACAAGAGAATGCCCGAAGGGCTAAGGAACGCCGGACCGACCTTCTCCGGGTTAGCGACGAAATATTCGGGAGCGAAGAAGAAGAACAATCTCGTTTCCTATGTGGACGACATTGTGGTAAAGAGCGACCAAAGGACGCGCACATCGATGATCTCCGAGAAACATTCGCAAATCTGCGCTCAAGTGGCCTCAAACTTAACCCCGACAAGTGTGTATTCGGTATCGGCAAAGGGAAGCTACTCGGTTGTCGGTCTCCGCCGAGGTATAGAAGCCAACCCGGAAAAGATTGCAGCCATCGCAAACATGGCGCCGCCTCAAAACAGAAGCGGTGCGAAACTCACGGGGAGAATTGCAGCCTTGAGCAGGTTCATATCAAGATCGGCCGAAAGGGATTACCATTTTTGAGCACTCCGAATGCATCGACTTTCGGTTGGGGACCTGAGCAACACCAAGCTTTCGAGGAACTCAAGAAGTATCTCACTAGACTCACCACACTGTCGAAGCCAACATCCGGAGCAACTCTGATATTATACCTATCAGCAGCGCCAGCAGCAGTAAGCGCAGCATTGATTGAGGAGAAGGAATATGAGGGTAAAATGCAACAGTTCCCCATCTACTTCGTCTCAGAAGCCCTTTCGGGTGCTAAGGTGAATTACACTGAGCTGGAGAAGATTGCATACACAGTAGTGATGGCTTCCAGAAAGCTCAAGCACTATTTCCAAGCACACCCGATTCGGGTCTTGTCATCTCAGCCGCTGGAATCTTTATTCCGCAACACCGAAGCAATAGGCCGAATCGGCAAATGGGCAGCCGAGCTGAATGAATACATAATATCATTTGAGCACGAGATCGGCCATCAAGTCACGGGTGTTAGCGAGACTTCATAGCGACTGGACACCGAATGCGGATGACTCCACAAAGCGGTTTGATGAACCCGAATGGATCGTACAATGCGACGGGTCGTGGTGTTCAGCGGGCGCGGGAATATCAGCCATACTGATACCACCGAACGGGCCAAGAATACGGTACGCAGCTAGATTGCAGTTCCTCACCACGAACAACACAGCCGAATACGAAGCAGTACTGCTGGGGTTACGAAAGCTCAGAGCACTCGGAGTCCGACGTTGTGTAATTTGGTCTGATTCACAGATAGTGGTCGGCCATGTCCAGAAAGAATACACAGCAAAGGACCCCGAGCTAGCCACATACCTGGCTACCGTAAGGAGAATGGAGAAATATTTCACTGGTTTCACCCTGAAGTATATTCCGAGGTCGGAGAACACTGAAGCCGATGAGTTAGCAAAAGCAGCAGCCAATGCCAGTCCATTGCCAGCTGATGTCTTTTACCAGGTCCTAACAGTCAAGGCTGTCAAGGAAGAAGAAGAGTCACCCTCGGTCGTTCATGCAATCGCAAGCGACGACTGGAGGGCGCCCATCTGGGCATACCTCAATGGTTCATACGAACCAGCCTCAAAAAAGGACATGCACCGAATGAACTCCAGGACGAAGCAATTCTCCATTATTGGGGAAAACATGTACAAGGAAGGCGTAGTTGCTCCAATGCTCAAGTGCATAAGTAGAGGAGAAGGGAAGCAGCTGCTCACCGAGATACATTCGGGTTCATGTGGAGCTCACAGAGGTCATCACGAAATTGCCCATAGAGCAATGAGGCAGGGATTCTATTGGCCGATGGCCGTAATCGACGCAAAAGACATTGTGAAAACATGCAGGGGTTGTCAGATGTTCGCAAAGAAGCAGAATTCCCCCAACCCTACATCACCTGTATTCCCGACCTGGCCGCTCCAGCGTTGGGGTGTGGACATTGTTGGACCGTTACCCCCAGCTCCCGGGAACCTCAAATATGCAGCAGTGGCTCTGGAGTACTTCACCAAATGGGTGGAAGCCAAGCCACTAGCTAAGATAACTTCGGGGACCTTGGTGAATTTCGTATGGCAGCGCATCATCTGCCGGTTCGGGGTACCCTCATACATCACAGTTGACAACGGCAAACAATTTGACTCGGCACAATTCAGAACGTTTTGTGAAGAGTTGGGGATTAAACTGTCATTCGCTTCGGTGAATCACCCGGAGTCGAATGGGGCAGTTGAAAGAGTAAATGGTGATATCTTCACCACCATCTCAAAGACGCTCGAGGAATCAAAGAAAGGGAAATGGGCCCAAGAGCTGGTCACCGCCGTTTGGGGTCACAATGTCTCCGGTCCGAGCTACGGGTTTCACCCCATTTCGGGCCGTTGTTTGGTGAAGAAGCCATAACACCGAAAGAAGTAAGAATGGGCTCGTTCGGAACGAGAGATATCGCCCACCAACCCGATTCAAAGAATGGTGGATGTGGAAACGTCGACCAAAGGAAGCTTCGGCCGCGAGATAATCTAGACAAATATCACGCCGAAACCAAAAGCTGGAGAGACAAGAAAATCCTGAGGAAAGACATTAATCCGGGGGACATGGTTCTCATTCGCCAACCAGATAAACAAGGCAAGCTGCAGTCACCATGGTACGGACCGTACATCGTGGCAAGAAAGGTCAGCACTGGCGTATTCACCTTGGTAACCGAAGATGGAAGCGAATCAGCCCACACTTGGAACGCAGATAATCTGCGTCGATTCTATCCATGACTATGGAGTGCTCCAGAAAAGGAGATGTAATAATTTAATTTTATGTAATTTCGGTACTCTTGTCTAAAGACATTCGGGGCTCTGCACTCTTTTTCCTCACTGAGGTTTTTTAATGAGGCATCCCTTGTAATAAGTTTAACTTCGTCTATGGTTATGCTTCGCGGAATTATATTCATGTTCGCGACACGGCCTACCGAAAACGCTTCGGTTGACAACAATAAGAAAAGGTTGTAAGCAACCTACAAAGCCAGAGATGGCTGGGAACTCCTACGGAAACAGCAGGAGATATCTCAAACGTACAGACAAGTCCGTACGATTGGTTGTATGACCGAGTTACTCGGAAGGCGAACATCGGCTACACAATCACCGAAAACGGTCGTGCAACAAGCGCTGTCCATATATTCGGTATCAATTAAAAGGTTGCAAGCAACCAAAACAAGCCGAAAGGGCAAGAAAAACCTCCAAAGACACACCATGTGCGTTACGACAGCATAATTAATGACGAAAAGTACCTGTCAAAAATTAATAACCAAGGTAGTTCAATGTAGTTATGAGCCCTTGGGTCACAGAACCCTATATAAGAGCACCAAAAACTCTCTTGCAGATCATTCCATCGAGAATGTTCTAGCTCAAACATGAGAGAGGTGTTAAGTCATTGTCAAATAGGCATGAGAGGCTTCAGGAAGGAGCGAACTCGGGTGGCAGAGAGATACACCACATTTGGTCTCAGTGTTTCTGGTGAGGACAATTCGGTCCTCACAAGATATGCCTCAGCGGTCACAGTCCCAAGGTCAGACCCGGGCTCAGTCCGCCAAGTGGCCGAAAAGCACGCGCCCATCACCGCGTTCTGTTCTGCACGACCATGTGCCAGTTAATGGTGATGTGGAATCATAATGAGGTTCCCATAGATCATGGTGCAACGCAGCGCGATGTCAGCATCGGGGCCTGTTGTCAGGGCTTCGGTTAGCTAACCGAAGTCAATATCCCTCGTGTCTTGGCCGGTGTCAGCCGCCACGAGAGCAAGCGCATCCACCACTGGTTTGTGCATCCTAGCCACAACCGAGCCACATGCCGGCCTCGGTCAAACCAAAGATATTTCGGGTGGTGATGCGCACCCTCCAATTGTAACAAAGTGCACACTTGTAATAAGAGAATAAAAAGAAATATTGCTACATTTTTGTTTAACAACTATTCCCCCGGTCAAAAAGACGGGCGGAATGGTTTGCAGGACTCAATCACCGAATCCTACAAACACCAATTCGGTGCAATAGCCATACAATTCGGACTAAGATAAGCAGCGTGCACCCCTTCGGTTTAAAAGCCGGGGCGGGACGGCGCTTTCCAAACACGCCTCAATCAGGTATGAACACCGAAGGGTGCCACGACAAGTTGGCACGTACTTGGCCTCAAAAAACAATAACCGCCATACGGTGGTGATTCGGTTACGCAAACCGAATCCTCATTTGAGCTTAACCGGTTGTTCGCTCTTCGGTCTAAAAAGACGGGCGGGACGGCGCTTTCCAAACACGTATTCGGCTCGAAGACCGAAGAGCATCAAAGTAAACACCAAATCCAGCAACACGCATTCGGTCGACTAAACATTAAAACCGAAAAATATTGTTCAAGGCAATTCGGCTTTAAGAGCCGAAGCAACATTCCAATTTAAACTTGTAGCAAATACAAAACACCCACGACGACCAACATGCTTGGCCGAATAAGTTCAACAAACTTGGCGAGTATCACAGGCAAGGCACGATCACATCGTTCAAACCCCGTGCGCGAGGAAGGAGCGTTCAAAGCGGAGCCCCATGAGGGTCGGCGGCCGAAGCGGATTCGGGTTGTTCTCTCTCATCTCGGGCACCAAGTGCACATCGTGCCCGGCGGCGAGGATCTTCGGCGAAGCATGCGGAGCGTCGGGAGTGCCAACCGGTGTCTGCACGGCTGGGGAACCCTCCCGGGCATTTCGCTCCTCCATATAAGCCTCGACCCTAGCTTTGATAGCTGGCCGCTCACTAGGATCCTGCGAATTGCATTACGAGTCATGTCAATTTCGGCAATAATAACCGAATGCGCAAAACATACCGAATGCTAAAACCAAGAATGACGGTACAAGTCACTTACCCTGGCGCAGGCATAAGCGCCCGAAGCGGCGCCAAATCTCGCCCCCGGCCGGTCCCGAGAACAAATCAAAGAACCACCTTTTGCGGCAGCTTGAACGTCATCATCGGGCTTCCGGTAGCTCATGGCATTTCCGAAGCATGTGGCTCTAGCAAAGTGGTCACGGCCCTCCTCCTTCACCGCTTTCATTAGAGCACGGGCGGTTTCAAAACCAAAGATACTCACGGCCCGGTTGGATGACATAGTCGAGCCGGGACATCTCTTGATTGAGAAACCGAATCTTCGCAAGCGCCGATCGGTAGCGGCGGGGGCTCGCAGTCTCCACCTACTCCGTTTAAGATTCGGCGGAGTAAGAGAGTTAGCTCATCCAGCTTCTCACCAGCAGCGCGTTCGGCAGCTTGGCCCCTTTCGGCAGCACGACGCGCATCCCGCTCAAGTTGCTTCTGGGTCTCTAGAGCGGCTTCGGCCTGCCTCTGGGCTTCCAGGGCCGCTTCGGTCTTCCCAACCTCTTGAGCAAGAAGGCTCTCGGTGTCTGCCAGTTTAGTCTCCAGCCGCTTAATTTCTTTCTCCCGAAGGAGAAGTTGCTTCTCGGCATGGGCAAGGGTGGCGTGGCCCTGCTTTAGCAGCGCGCCGGTCAGGACCGAAGCCTGTGGGAATATAAGGAGATAAGCACCCATACTAGCGAAATTCTTGGGAAATAGGAAATTAAACACTTGGGCGATTCGGGTACTTACCGAAACAAAGATGAAAGTTAATCGCCGAAAGCATCTCGTTTCGGTCGGTCGCCGCCAGCGCGCTTGTTCGGTCCGGGCCGGCCGAAAAGGACGAGCCACACTCTTGACCGAAGCCCAAAGCAGCTTGGGAGGGCGAATACCCACTTCGCGGGGTCCACATACGCCACCAAACGAGCGTCGAGTCAACTCCTAAAGCACGAGCAAGTTCGTAAGTCTCTTCCCGGTCGGGCCGTGCTCGTCGGCGAGCACGAGCCCGAGTACACCTTCATTGGGCCAAACCGAAAGCTAGACGGCTCAAGGGAAACAAACCCCTTGCCGAATAAGACATTCGGGGACATCTCCGGTGTCATGCGCGCGGATTCGGCATGAAACCGAGACTTACCATGACGACGACTAGCGGGGGTGATACCGCGATGCCCACCGGTAGCCTCCAAGAAACTACCCGAAGTAGCTTGAGCCGCCGCCGTAGCCCGGCACCAACTTCGGTGGTGGCTCCAAGGCTTAGGCCGCCGGTTGTCCCCCTAGGCGGAAGTTGCGAGGTGGGCGCCGAAGTAGCTCCATCACGAACCTTCCTCCTCTTAGATGGCACCTTGAAGCCGCTCACCGTGGGCATCATCGATCACCACATCACGGGCACTCCTCATCTTGCCGCCAGCCATGGATGAAGCCTCTTCGCTGGACTCAGCAAATTCCTGCAAGACAGAGAAACTCAACCGAATAAAAACAAGCCGAATCAAACAATATGAAAGACAGGCGACTAAAACAAGTTTCGGCCGAATCAAAACATGCCGAATCAAAACAAGCCGAATCCAAGCCAAGTCTTTCTACCGTATGCCCGGACACAACCGAATCGGCAAGGGGGGCTCAGCGGCGCGCGCGGTGGAAAGTGACCGGCGGCGGTCGTGGGGGCCTTTATAGGCACCCGCCGCGGACCGTTCGAGGGTTAAGGTAACCGCCTCGGCCGCGCATCCCGAGGCGGATCAACGGTAAAAAAAAAAAAAAATCGTCCTCTCCACGGACGGCGCTCGGTACTTCGGTTATCATCGGTAAGTCGGCGGCGGCCGGGTGAAAAACAATCAATTCGGTTACCGCGAGGGGCTACCGTTGGGTGACAACCGGGACCTGGGCACCCCGTCCCGCCGAAACGACGAGTTGTCAATTCGGTTGATCCAACCGAATCGGTAGCCTGGTCAATTCGGCCCGTTAAACCGGCCGATGGGCGATGAACGGACGTTTCGGTCTGGCAACCGAAGAGTCCCAAGGGCGATTCGGTTGATTACGCTGTCTGACAGGTTGATTGATGGATTAGCCACCCGGGCACCAGGACGCCGAAGCACCTGGGCAAGAGGGGCTTCGGTGCCTTAGCCGAATCGGCACCAGGTGGCCGATGATGTGTTTTGCCTGTGCAGGGACACGACGCCGCTGCTCTTGTGAAGATTGCTCGCTGCCTGGTGGGCCTGGAGTTGTCGGCCATTCGGACGCAACCGGGAAACGCACCAAGAAGACATTACGCCCCGCTACCTACCCACGCGAGAAATCGGGAGAAGCGGTTCAAGGGCATTATAGTCATGTAAATGCCTACGGGCTCCTATAAATACGGCCCGGATGGGACCGTGAAAAGGATCGGAATATAATGGAATGCATTGAGCTTATGTTCTGTCCACCTTGTGTTCCGTGTGTCATTTCGTAGTTAGATTCAGTCTCTCGCGTTGAGTATATTCAGGTTCACCACCGGAGGGGGTTCTAAGGTTTGGCCTTAGAACAACATCAAGCACGACCGTATGCCATAGTTAAGGCATTTTGACGCCTCTGGCCACACCACCACAATGTTTGTCATCACCCGAGAGCCCGAACGGCCCTTAACAACAGCTCCACGACTCCAGAACTTCCATATTTGCTTACACGACTGTGCTGCCGCACGGCCGGATCCTGTGCATCCTATGGCTGTAGGCACCGGGTCAAGCACGCTCGTACCCTATGGTTAAGCCATTTTGATGCCTCTCACCTCTCCACCATAGAGTTTTCCATCACCCGAGAGCCTGAAGGGCCCTTAACCATGGCTCCACGGCTGCAAAACTGCCATATTTGCACACACAACCATGTTGCCGCACGGTCGGTTCCTACGTGTCCTATGGCTCCCGACACTGAGTCAAGCATGCCCGTACGCCATGGTTAAGCCATTTTGACATCTCTGGCCTCTCTACCATAGCGTTTGCCATAGCTCGAGAGCCTGAACGGCCCTTAACCTCGGCTCCATGGCTCCCGGAACGCCATATGTGCACACATGACTTTTCTTTGCCGCACGGCCGGTTCTGCGCGTCCTACGGCTCCTGGCACCAAGTCAAGCACGCCCATGCACCATGGTTAAGGCATTTTGACACCTCTGGACACTCCAGCACAGCGTTTGTTGCCGCCCAAGAAATCAAATGGCCCTTAACCATGGCTCCACAGCTCTAGAACTGCCATATTTGCACACACGACTATGCTACCGCACAGCCGGTTCTTGCGTGTCCTACAGCTCTCGGCACTAGGTCAAGCACGACCGTATGCCATGGTTAAGGCATTTTGACACCTCTGGCCTCACCACCACAATGTTTGTCATCACCCAAGAGCCCGAACGGCCCTTAACAATAGCTCCACGACTCCAGAACTTCCATATTTGCACACACGACTGTGCTGCCGCACGGCTGGATCCTATGCATCCTACGGCTCTCGGCACCGGGTCACGCACGCTCGTACCCCATGGTTAAGCCATTTTGATGCCTCTTACCTCTCCACCATAGAGTTTTCCATCACCCGAGAGCCTGAAGGGCCCTTAACCACGGCTCCACGGCTCCAAAACTGCCATATTTGCACACACGACCATGCTGCCGCACGGTCGGTTCCAACGCGTCCTATGGCTCCCGGCACTGAGTCAACCATGCCCGTACGCCATGGTTCAGGCATTTTGACACCTCTGGACTCTCTACCATAGCGTTTGCCATAGCTCAAGAGCCTGAATGTCCCTTAACCTTGGCTCCACGGCTCCAGAACTGCCATATTTGCACACACGACTTTGCTGCCGCACGGCTGGTTTCTGCGCGTCCTACGGCTCCTGGCACCAAGTAAAGCACGCCCATGCGCCATGGTTAAGGTGTTTTGACACCTTTGGCCTCTCCAGCACAGCGTTTGTTGCCGCCCGAGAACTCAAATGGCCCTTAACCATGTCTCCACAGCTCTAGAACTGTCATATTTGCACACACGACTATGCTACCGCACAGCCGGTTCCTGCGTGTCCTATAGCTCTCGGCACTAGGTCAAGCATGACCGTATGCCATAGTTAAGGCGTTTTGACACCACTGGCCTCACCACCACAATGTTTGTCATCACCCGAGAGCCCGAACGTCCCTTAACCATAGCTCCATGACTCCAGAACTTCCATATTTGCACACACGACTGTGCTACCGCACGGCCGGATCTTGTGCATCCTATGGCTCTCGGCACCGGGTCAAGCACGCCCGTACGCCATGGTTAAGCCATTTTGATGCCTCTCACCTCTCCACCATAGAGTTTTCCATCACCCGAGAGCCTGAAGGGCCCTTAACCACGGCTCCACGGCTCCAAAACTGCCATATTTGCACACACAACCATGTTGCCGCACGGTCGGTTCCAACGCATCCTATGGCTCCCGGCACTGAGTCAAGCTTGCCCATACGCCATGGTTAAAGCATTTTTACATCTTTGGCCTCTCTACCATAGCATTTGCCATAGCTTGAGAGCCTGAACAGCCCTTAACCTCGGCTCCACGGCTCCAGAACTGCCATATTTGCACACACGACTTTGCTGCCGCACGGTTGGTTCCTGCGCGTCCTACGGCTCCAGGCACCAAGTCAAGCACGCCCATGCGCCATGGTTAAGGCGTTTTGACACCTCTGGCCTCTCCAGCACAGCGTTTGTTGCCGTCCAATAACCTGAATGGCCCTTAACCATGGCTCCACATCTCTAGAACTGCCATATTTGCACACACGACTATGCTACCGCACAGCCAGTTCTTGCATGTCCTATAGCTCTCGGTACTAGGTCAAGCACGACTGTATGCCATAGTTAAGGCATTTTGATGCCTTTGCCTCACCACCATAATGTTTGTCATCACCTGAGAGCCCGAACGGCCCCTAACAATAGCTCCACGACTCCAGAACTTCCATATTTGCACACACGACTGTGCTGCCGCACGGCCGGATCCTGTGCATCCTACGGCTCTCGGCACCGGTCAAGCACGCTCGTACGCCATGGTTAAGCCATTTTGATGCTTCTCACCTCTCCACCATAGAGTTTTCCATCACCCAAGAGCCTGAAGGGCCCTTAACCACGGCTCCACGGCTCCATAACTGCCATATTTGCACACATGACCATGCTGCCGCACGGTCGGTTCCAACGCGTCCTATGGCTCCCGACCGAGTCAAGCATGCTCGTACGCCATGGTTAAGGCATTTTGACACCTCGGCATCTCTACCATAGCGTTTGCCATCGCTCGAGAGCCCGAACGGACCTTAACCTTGGCTCCACCACTCCCGGAACCGCCATATTTGCACACACGACTTTGCCGCCACACGGCCGGTTCCTAAGCATCTTACGGCCGCTCGCACCAAGTCAAGCACGCCCATGTGCCATGGTTAAGGCATTTTGACACCTCTAGCCTCTCCACCAAAGCATTTGTTGCCGCTCGAGAACCCGAATGGCCCTTAATCATGGCTCCACAAACTCTAGAACCGCCATATTTGCACACACGACTATGGTACCGCACGGCCGGTTCCCCGTGTCCTACGCTCTCTCGGCACTAGGTCAAGCACGACCGTATGCCATAGTTAAAGCATTTTGACGCCTCGGCCTTACCACCACAATGTTTGTCATCACCCGAGAGCCCGAATGGCCCTCAACCACGGCTCCATGACTCCGTAACTTCCATATTTGCACACACGATCGTGCTGCCTCACGGCCGGATCCTGTGCATCCTATGGCTCTCGGCACCGGGTCAAGCATGCCCGTACGCCATGGTTAAGCCATTTTGATGCCTCTCACCTCTCCACCATAGAGTTTTCCATCACCCGAGAGCCTGAAGGGCCCTTAACCACGGCTCCACGGCTCCAAAACTACCATATTTGCACACACAACCATGTTGCCGCACGGTCGGTTCCAACGCGTCCTATGGCTCCCGACCGAGTCAAGCATGCCCGTACGCCATGGTTAAGGCATTTTGACATCTCGGCCTCTCTACCATAGCGTTTGCCATAGCTCGAGAGCTTGAACGGCCCTTAACCTCGGCTCCACCGCTCCGAACCGCCATATTTGCACACACGACTTTGCTTTGCCGCACGGTTGGTTCTTGCGTGTCTTACGGCTCCCGGCACCAAGTGAAGCACGCCCATGCGCCATGGCTAAGGCATTTTGACACCTCTGGCCTCTCTAGCACAGCGTTTGTTGCCGCCCGAGAACCCGAATGGCCCTTAACCATGGCTCCACAGCTCTAGAACCGCCATATTTGCACACACGACTATGCTACCGCACAAAATGGTAGATTCTTGCGTGTCCTACAGCTCTCGGCACTAGGTCAAGCACGACCGTATGCCATGGTTAAGGCATTTTGACACCTCTGGCCTCACCACCACAATGTTTGTCATCACCCGAGAGCCCGAACGGCCCTTAACCACAGCTCCACGACTCCAGAACTTCCATATTTGCACACACGACTGTGCTGCCGCACGGCCGGATCCTGTGCATCCTACGGCTCTCGGACCGGTTCAAGCACGCTCGTACCCCATGGCTAAGCCATTTTGATGCCTCTCACCTCTCCACCATAGAGTTTTCCATCACCCGAGAGCCTGAAGGGCCCTTAACCACGGCTCCACGGCTCCAAAACTGCCATATTTGCACACACGACCATGCTGCCACACGGTCGGTTCCAACGCGTCCTATGGCTCCCGACACTGAGTCAAGCAAGGCCGTACGCCATGGTTAAGGCATTTTCACATCTCTGGCCTCTCTACCATAGCGTTTGCCATCGCTCGAGAGCCTGAACGGCCCTTAACCTCGGCTCCACGGCTCCAGAACTGCCATATTTGCACACACGACTTTGCTGCCGCACGGTTGGTTCCTGCGCGTCCTACGGCTCCAGGCACCAAGTCAAGCACGCCCATGCGCCATGGTTAAGGCGTTTTGACACCTCTGGCCTCTCCAGCACAGCGTTTGTTGCCGTCCAATAACCTGAATGGCCCTTAACCATGGCTCCACATCTCTAGAACTGCCATATTTGCACACACGACTATGCTACCGCACAGCCAGTTCTTGCGTGTCCTATAGCTCTCGGTACTAGGTCAAGCACGACTGTATGCCATAGTTAAGGCATTTTGACGCCTTTGCCTCACCACCATAATGTTTGTCATCACCTGAGAGCCCGAACGGCCCCTAGCAATAGCTCCACGACTCCAGAACTTCCATATTTGCACACACGACTGTGCTGCCGCACGGCCGGATCCTGTGCATCCTACGGCTCTCGGCACCGGTCAAGCACGCTCGTACGCCATGGTTAAGCCATTTTGATGCTTCTCACCTCTCCACCATAGAGTTTTCCATCACCCAAGAGCCCGAAGGGCCCTTAACCACGGCTCCACGGCTCCATAACGCCATATTTGCACACATGACCATGCCGCCGCACGGTCGGTTCCAACGCGTCCTATGGCTCCCGACCGAGTCAAGCATGCTCGTACGCCATGGTTAAGGCATTTTGACACCTCTGGCATCTCTACCATAGCGTTTGCCATCGCTCGAGAGCCTGAACGGACCTTAACCTTGGCTCCACCACTCCAGAACTGCCATATTTGCACACACGACTTTGCTGCCACACGGCCGGTTCCTAAGCATCTTACGGCTGCTCGCACCAAGTCAAGCACGCCCATGTGCCATGGTTAAGGCGTTTTGACACCTCTAGCCTCTCCACCAAAGCATTTGTTGCCGCTCGAGAACCCGAATGGCCCTTAATCATGGCTCCACAGCTCTAGAACTGCCATATTTGCACACACGACTATGCTACTGCACAGCCGGTTCCTGCGTGTCCTACAGCTCTCGGCACTAGGTCAAGCACGACCGTATGCCATAGTTAAAGCATTTTGACGCCTCTGGCCTTACCACCACAATGTTTGTCATCACCCGAGAGCCCGAATGGCCCTCAACCACAGCTCCATGACTCCAGAACTTCCATATTTGCACACACGACTGTGCTGCCGCACGGCCGGATCCTGTGCATCCTATGGCTCTCGGCACCGGGTCAAGCATGCCCGTACGCCATGGTTAAGCCATTTTGATGCCTCTCACCTCTCCACCATAGAGTTTTCCATCACCCGAGAGCCTGAAGGGCCCTTAACCACGGCTCCACGGCTCCAAAACTGCCATATTTGCACACACGACCATGCTGCCACACGGTCGGTTCCAACGCGTCCTATGGCTCCCGACACTGAGTCAAGCAAGGCCGTACGCCATGGTTAAGGCATTTTCACATCTCTGGCCTCTCTACCATAGCGTTTGCCATCGCTCGAGAGCCTGAACGGCCCTTAACCTCGGCTCCACGGCTCCAGAACTGCCATATTTGCACACACGACTTTGCTTTGCCGCACGGTTGGTTCCCCGCGCGTCCTACGGCTCCGTGCACCAAGTCAAGCACGCCCATGCGCCATGGTTAAGGCGTTTTGACACCTCTGGCCTCTCCAGCACAGCGTTTGTTGCCGTCCAATAACCTGAATGGCCCTTAACCATGGCTCCACATCTCTAGAACTGCCATATTTGCACACACGACTATGCTACCGCACAGCCAGTTCTTGCGTGTCCTATAGCTCTCGGTACTAGGTCAAGCACGACTGTATGCCATAGTTAAGGCATTTTGACGCCTTTGCCTCACCACCATAATGTTTGTCATCACCTGAGAGCCCGAACGGCCCCTAACAATAGCTCCACGACTCCAGAACTTCCATATTTGCACACACGACTGTGCTGCCGCACGGCCGGATCCTGTGCATCCTACGGCTCTCGGCACCGGTCAAGCACGCTCGTACGCCATGGTTAAGCCATTTTGATGCTTCTCACCTCTCCACCATAGAGTTTTCCATCACCCAAGAGCCTGAAGGGCCCTTAACCACGGCTCCACGGCTCCATAACTGCCATATTTGCACACATGACCATGCTGCCGCACGGTCGGTTCCAACGCGTCCTATGGCTCCCGGCCTTTGAGTCAAGCATGCTCGTACGCCATGGTTAAGGCATTTTGACACCTCGGCATCTCTACCATAGCGTTTGCCATCGCTCGAGAGCCCGAACGGACCTTAACCTTGGCTCCACCACTCCGAACCGCCATATTTGCACACACGACTTTGCTGCCACACGGCCGGTTCCTAAGCATCTTACGGCTGCTCGCACCAAGTCAAGCACGCCCATGTGCCATGGTTAAGGCGTTTTGACACCTCTAGCCTCTCCACCAAAGCATTTGTTGCCGCTCGAGAACCCGAATGGCCCTTAATCATGGCTCCACAGCTCTAGAACTGCCATATTTGCACACACGACTATGCTACTGCACAGCCGGTTCCTGCGTGTCCTACAGCTCTCGGCACTAGGTCAAGCACGACCGTATGCCATAGTTAAAGCATTTTGACGCCTCTGGCCTTACCACCACAATGTTTGTCATCACCCGAGAGCCCGAATGGCCCTCAACCACGCTCCATGACTCCGTAACTTCCATATTTGCACACACGACCGTGCCGCCGCACGGCCGGATCCCCGTGCATCCTATGGCTCTCGGCACCGGGTCAAGCATGCCCGTACGCCATGGTTAAGCCATTTTGATGCCTCTCACCTCTCCACCATAGAGTTTTCCATCACCCGAGAGCCTGAAGGGCCCTTAACCACGGCTCCACGGCTCCAAAACTACCATATTTGCACACACAACCATGTTGCCGCACGGTCGGTTCCAACGCGTCCTATGGCTCCCGGCACTGAGTCAAGCATGCCCGTACGCCATGGTTAAGGCATTTTGACATCTCTGGCCTCTCTACCATAGCGTTTGCCATAGCTCGAGAGCTTGAACGGCCCTTAACCTCGGCTCCACTGCTCCAGAACTGCCATATTTGCACACACGACTTTGCTGCCGCACGGTTGGTTCTTGCGTGTCTTACGGCTCCTGGCACCAAGTGAAGCACGCCCATGCGCCATGGCTAAGGCATTTTGACACCTCTGGCCTCTCTAGCACAGCGTTTGTTGCCGCCCGAGAACCCGAATGGCCCTTAACCATGGCTCCACAGCTCTAGAACTGCCATATTTGCACACACGACTATGCTACCGCACAGCCGGTTCTTGCGTGTCCTACAGCTCTCGGCACTAGGTCAAGCACGACCGTATGCCATGGTTAAGGCATTTTGACACCTCTGGCCTCACCACCACAATGTTTGTCATCACCCGAGAGCCCGAACGGCCCTTAACCACGGCTCCACGGCTCCAGAACTGCCATATTTGCACACACGACCATGCTGCCGCACGGCCGGATCCTGTGCATCCTACGGCTCTCGGACCGGTTCAAGCACGCTCGTACCCCATGGTTAAGCCATTTTGATGCCTCTCACCTCTCCACCATAGAGTTTTCCATCACCCGAGAGCCTGAAGGGCCCTTAACCACGGCTCCACGGCTCCAAAACTGCCATATTTGCACACACGACCATGCTGCCACACGGTCGGTTCCAACGCGTCCTATGGCTCCCGACACTGAGTCAAGCAAGGCCGTACGCCATGGTTAAGGCATTTTCACATCTCTGGCCTCTCTACCATAGCGTTTGCCATCGCTCGAGAGCCTGAACGGCCCTTAACCTCGGCTCCACGGCTCCAGAACTGCCATATTTGCACACACGACTTTGCTGCCGCACGGTTGGTTCCTGCGCGTCCTACGGCTCCAGGCACCAAGTCAAGCACGCCCATGCGCCATGGTTAAGGCGTTTTGACACCTCCGCCTCTCCCGGCAAAGACAGCGTTTGTTGCCGTCCAATAACCTGAATGGCCCTTAACCATGGCTCCACATCTCTAGAACTGCCATATTTGCACACACGACTATGCTACCGCACAGCCGGTTCTTGCGTGTCCTATAGCTCTCGGTACTAGGTCAAGCACGACTGTATGCCATAGTTAAGGCATTTTGACGCCTTTGCCTCACCACCATAATGTTTGTCATCACCTGAGAGCCCGAACGGCCCCTAACAATAGCTCCACGACTCCGAACTTCCATATTTGCACACACGATCGTGCCGCGCACGGCCGGATCCCGTGCATCCTACGGCTCTCGGCACCGGTCAAGCACGCTCGTACGCCATGGTTAAGCCATTTTGATGCTTCTCACCTCTCCACCATAGAGTTTTCCATCACCCAAGAGCCTGAAGGGCCCTTAACCACGGCTCCACGGCTCCATAACTGCCATATTTGCACACATGACCATGCTGCCGCACGGTCGGTTCCAACGCGTCCTATGGCTCCCGGCACTGAGTCAAGCATGCTCGTACGCCATGGTTAAGGCATTTTGACACCTCTGGCATCTCTACCATAGCGTTTGCCATCGCTCGAGAGCCTGAACGGACCTTAACCTTGGCTCCACCACTCCAGAACTGCCATATTTGCACACACGACTTTGCTGCCACACGGCCGGTTCCTAAGCATCTTACGGCTGCTCGCACCAAGTCAAGCACGCCCATGTGCCATGGTTAAGGCGTTTTGACACCTCTAGCCTCTCCACCAAAGCATTTGTTGCCGCTCGAGAACCCGAATGGCCCTTAATCATGGCTCCACAAACTCTAGAACTCGCCATATTTGCACACACGACTATGCTACTTGCACGCGGCCCGGTTCCTGCGTGTCCTACAGCTCTCGGCACTAGGTCAAGCACGACCGTATGCCATAGTTAAAGCATTTTGACGCCTCTGGCCTTACCACCACAATGTTTGTCATCACCCGAGAGCCCGAATGGCCCTCAACCACAGCTCCATGACTCCAGAACTTCCATATTTGCACACACGACTGTGCTGCCGCATGGCCGGATCCTGTGCATCCTATGGCTCTCGGCACCGGGTCAAGCATGCCCGTACGCCATGGTTAAGCCATTTTGATGCCTCTCACCTCTCCACCATAGAGTTTTCCATCACCCGAGAGCCTGAAGGGCCCTTAACCACGGCTCCACGGCTCCAAAACTACCATATTTGCACACACAACCATGTTGCCGCACGGTCGGTTCCAACGCGTCCTATGGCTCCCGACCGAGTCAAGCATGCCCGTACGCCATGGTTAAGGCATTTTGACATCTCTCGGCCTCTCTACCATAGCGTTTGCCATAGCTCGAGAGCTTGAACGGCCCTTAACCTCGGCTCCACTGCTCCAGAACTGCCATATTTGCACACACGACTTTGCTGCCGCACGGTTGGTTCTTGCGTGTCTTACGGCTCCTGGCACCAAGTGAAGCACGCCCATGCGCCATGGCTAAGGCATTTTGACACCTCTGGCCTCTCTAGCACAGCGTTTGTTGCCGCCCGAGAACCCGAATGGCCCTTAACCATGGCTCCACAGCTCTAGAACTGCCATATTTGCACACACGACTATGCTACCGCACAGCCGATTCTTGCGTGTCCTACAGCTCTCGGCACTAGGTCAAGCACGACCGTATGCCATGGTTAAGGCATTTTGACACCTCTGGCCTCACCAACACAATGTTTATCATCACCCGAGAGCCCGAACGGCCCTTAACAATAGCTCCATGACTCCAGAACTTCCATATTTGCACACACGACTGTGCTGCCGCACGGCCGGATCCTGTGCATCCTACGGCTCTCAGCACCGGGTCAAGCATGCTCGTACCCCATGGTTAAGCCATTTTGATGCCTCTCACCTCTCCACCATAGAGTTTTCCATCACCCGAGAGCCTGAAGGGCCCTTAACCATGGCTCCATGGCTCCAAAACTGCAAATTTGCACACACGACCATGCTGCCGCACGATCGGTTCCAACGCGTCCTATGGCTCCCGGCACTGAGTCAAGCATGCCCGTACGCCATGGTTAAGGCATTTTGACACCTCTGGCCTCTCTACCATAGCGATTGTCGTTGCTCGAGAGCCTGAATGGCCCTTAACCTCAGCTCCACGGCTCCAGAACTGCCATATTTGCACACACGACTTTGCTGCCGTACGGCCGGTTCCTGCGCGTCCTATGGCTCCTCGCACCAAGACAAGCATGCCCATGCGCCATGGTTAAGGTATTTTGACACCTCTGGCCTCTCCACCACAGCGTTTGTTGCCGCCCGAGAACCCGAATGGCCCTTAACCATGGCTCCACAGCTGTAGAACTGCCATATTTGCACACACGACTATGCGACTGCACAGCTGATTCCTACGTGTCCTACAGCTCTCGGCACTAGGTCAAGCACGACCGTATGCCATAGTTAAGGCATTTTGATGCCTCCGGCCTCACCACCACAATGTTTGTCATCACCCGAGAGCCTGAACGGCCCTTATCCACAGCTCCATGACTCCAGAACTTCCATATTTGCACACACGACTGTGCTGCCGCATGGCCGGATCCTGTGCATCCTATGGCTCTTGGCACCGGGTCAAGCATGCCCGTACGCCATGGTTAAGCCATTTTGATGCCTCTCACCCCTCCACCATAGAGTTTTCCATCACCCGAGAGCCTGAAGGGCCCTTAACCATGGCTCCTCGGCTCCAAAACTGCCATATTTGCACACACAACCATGTTGCCGCACGGTCGGTTCCAACGCGTCCTATGGCTCCCGGCACTGAGTCAAGCATGCCCGTACGCCATGGTTAATGCATTTTGACATCTCTGGCCTCTCTACCATAGCATTTGCCATAGCTCGAGAGCCTGAATGGCCCTTAACCTCGGCTCCACGGCTCCAGAACTGCCATATTTGCACACAGGACTTTGCTGCCGCACGGCTGGTTCCTGCGCGTCCTACGACTCCTGGCACCAAGTCAAGCACGCCCATGCGCCATGGTTAAGGAATTTTGACACCTCTGGCCTCTCCAGCACAGCGTTTGTTGCCGCTCGAGAACCCGAATGGCCCTTAACCATGGCTCCACAGCTCTAGAACTGCCATATTTGCACACACGACTATGCTACCGCACAGCCGATTCTTGCGTGTCCTACAGCTCTCGGCACTAGGTCAAGCACGACCGTATGCCATGGTTAAGGCATTTTGACACCTCTAGCCTCATCACCACAATGTTTGTCATCACCCGAGAGCACGAACGGCCCTTAACAATAGCTCCATGACTCCAGAACTTCCATATTTGCACACACGACTGTGCTGCCGCACGGCCGGATCCTGTGCATCCTACGGCTCTCGGCACCAGGTCAAGCACGCTCGTACCCCATGGTTAAGCCATTTTGATGCCTCTCACCTCTCCACCATATAGTTTTCCATCACCCAAGAGCCTGAAGGGCCCTTAACCACGGCTCCATGGCTCCAAAACTGCCATATTTGCACACACAACCATGCTGCCGCACGGTCGGTTCCAACGCGTCCTATGGCTCCCAGCACTGAGTCAAGCATGCTCGTACGCCATGGTTAAGGCATTTTGACATCTCTGGCCTCCCTACCATAGCGTTTTCCATAGCTCAAGAGCCCGAACGGCCCTTAACCTCGGCTCCACGGCTCCAGAACTGCCATATTTGCACACACGACTTTGCTGCCGCACGATTGGTTCCTGCGCATCCTATGGCTCCTAGCACCAAGTCAAGCACGCCCATGCGCCATGGTTAAGGTGTTTTGACACCTCTGGCCTCTCCAGCAAAGCGTTTGTTGCCGCTCGATAACCCGAATGGCCCTTAACCATGGCTCCACAGCTCTAGAACTGCCATATTTGCACACACGACTAGCATTCTAGAGTTGTGGAACCATGGTTAAGGGCCATTCGGGTTCTCGGGCTGCAACAAATGCTTTGGTGGAGAGGCCAGAGGTGTCAAGACGCCTTATCCATGGCACATGGGCGTGCTTGACTTGGTGCGAGCAGCCTGTTGGCGGTCCTTATCGACGATTTTATACCGCCAATTAGACATGAAAAAGGGTGAATTATATATTCCTATATGCATATACATGTACAACTAACCCAAATCCACGTGCACTAGGAAATATACTATCATTGCAGGAATCATATAAAAGTGCAGGGATTAAACATCGAAAAGGCACTGTCGGGTACCTAGATTAGGGGGTCCTAAATCAGGTACCTTAGAGGAAAATGACCCAACCCATCTTACCTTTAAATCTCCCGAGAATTAACCAGAGAAACCCCAATCCTCCTCGCACTGGGCCGGCCCACTACCAGGCCCGCAAGGCCTCAGAGACCTGCTGGCTCAAGCAACGGCCGCTCACCCGCTCGAGAAATACGGAAACCGCTCGAGCGTACGACTGCCGAGACGATGGCGTAAACCGCTCGAGCGAGCGACCGCTCGAGCGGGACGGAGAACGCTCGAGCGAGCGCCGCCGAGTCCGCCCACAAACATTACCGTCCAAGGCACGCACATGGCTACGATATGTAATAGTGGGAAGTATGCTTGCTCCGCCTAACCCCATGGCTACAGTGCGCGGCATGGTGAGAAGAACGCCGGTCACTTCTCCTATTCCGCTGCCCATACCCGGGATACAGGCATGCCAGGCAACGCTATTACACCACGTCGAGTACTGTGGCGCGAGCGGCATTCCCTCCTGACGCCGTCGTCAACACTCTGTGCCACCAACTACGTCGTCCCGTCCCGTCGCTCGGATCACTGCCCCCTCGAGGCGGCTACCAACCACTCGAGGAATGGTGACGGACGCAACCTGAACAAGGGACGCACAGTGTTCTGTCTTTCCCACCTCGACGACCATACTGCGGGGTTCCCGGCGCACGTGCTCGACTACGACGACGCCATACCTCGACTACGTCGACCACGATCGAGAAGGACCGGCGAGGCCATCGTCGGCCATGCCGCTTACAAGCTCGAACCGGACCGGAGAGAGCGTCTACGGTTCGGCGACTCGACACGGTGCATGTAGCTCGACGTCACGCCACGACAGCCCTATCTACTTTGTATTCCTGAGCCTCCCCTTGGCCTATAAAAGAGGATGCCAGGGCCTAGTCTAGAGGAGGTTTTTTCGGACGCCTTCATTCACAACACATTTCCACGCACGCTAAGTCTCAGGACTCGCTTGTATTCACCCCCGTACAAGCACCCCGGTGCAAGATAATACAAAACTCTCCCCTCTGCTGGACGTAGGGCACTCTTTGCCTGAACCAGGATAAATGATTGTGTCCATCTTGCATCACCATCCGGATTAGGGAGCACGCATAGAAATTTACTCGTTGGTGTAATACCCCCGGGGTACGAAACACCGACGCTTGGCGCGCTGTAGGGGGCTCGCGTGTTTTCACCCGATTCCCGCCATTTTCCGGATGGCATCACCCACTCCTTCGTTTCCGTTCGCCACGGTGATCCGGTTTGGAAGTCTAGAGTTCGTGTCGCTCGGCCCGCCACGACATGACTCTACTCTCGATCGGTGAACCAGGAGGGACGCTCGTCACCCCCGCACGCTGGTGGGGCCGCGTGCCGACCGCGCCACCATGGCTCGCCACCACGTCGCCGACGCCACCAAGATCGCCATCACGGCCCGGCAAGCACGAGCCTTGAGCACCCCGCTCGTGTGCCCTCCCGCCCGGATGCCACAACGCACCCGGCCGAGGTGCCAAGTGTGCGGCGGGAGGTGCCACATGGACAGGGAGCCCTTGACGTGGACCCTAGCTTCACGTTTGCCATGCGCTCGTCAAGAGAGCCCGGCGTAGTGCCTCGAGCGCGCGCACGGCCGACGTCGCCCAACCTGCTGCCGCACGGGATCTACCGAGCTCATCGCAGGCTCCCGTTTGGGTTTACTAACGCCGCCACCACGTATGCCAACGAGATCCGGTCGGTCATGGGACCGCGCGAGGAGAGCCCCGGCCCCCTCCTGCGTGTCACCATGGACCTGGAGATCGTATGGCCGGCGTCGGTAGACCGCGGGTTTGACAGAGCACCTGGCTCACAACGCCACACCGCGGTCGGGGATATGCGCCGCAGGATCGAGGAGGAGAGCACGGGGAGGCCCTGGACGCCGTCCAGCGCTAACCCAGACTCCGATGACTCGGACTCAGGGTGCTATGACCCGGCTCGCGAGTGTTTTCATCTCAACGACAACGTTCCGTCGGATGAGGAGACCGAGAGATGGCGCCGCCGTGGCCGTCCCTACAGCCCAACCGGGTAGACGTGACCCCGGCGGTCGGGACGTCGGCGCCGCAGCCCTGCGCAGTGATTGAGCCACGCGGACCGCCACCACAAGCCCAAGATAACCGGCGGCTGAAGACGACGCTCAAGCGGCACAATGGGCTCGGCTCGGGAAATCGAGGCCAAGATGAATGAGGAACGCGCAAATGCGGAACTGCTCAAGCGCGCGCTGAGCAGAACCATCCGCCCTCCCTCGAGCTCTTGGCGCTCGAGGAAAGGCGCGAGACGTCTTCAACCGCATCGTCAACGACGGGCGACCGGAAGCGCCACCCGAGCCGCCCATTTCCCTCGAGCAAGCCGGGAATGTACTTGCGGCGGCTATCTTATGCTGCGGGACATGCCGGCGCCCTCGAATCCGCATGCATTACGGATACGAGATGAGATCCAAGGGCTCCTCCAAGTCGCGGCCGTCCAGCAGGCCGAGAGCTCAGCCTCGAGACAGCGTGAGGTAGCCCCAGAACAACCACGACACGAGCGGGAGGGTTCCGTCCACCAGGAGGCACCCCCTCGAGGTGGTAGAGCACCTGCTCGAGAACGCATCCTCGACAACCGTGCAGCTCAAGATGCGCGTCATGACATCAACGACAACCGACGACGCAAGGCTGCGGGTGCCGAGGACCGTGGCTACAAGGCCCATCGAGGGGGACGCTACGACAGCGACGAGGATCGGCAGGTTCTCGAGCCACCAGGCCCTCGAGTCTTCGGTCCGAGCTATCCGCAACACGCCGTTGCCAAACCCGTTTCGACCCCCACGAGCGTGGTCAAGTACAACGGGAGACCAAGCCGAGCTCGGCTAGCCGACTTCCGGCCGGCCCGCCGGCCCGGGAGGGGCTCGAGAGGATAAGGCAATCATACGCCGGCTCCCACCGCTTTCTCTCGACACCGCTCGACGGTGGCTCGAGGAGCTCCCCCATCGGATCCACGATTGGGCCGACCTAGTCCAGATTTTCGAAGGGAACTTCAAAGGCACGTACGTCCGACCCGGCAACTCGTGGGATCTCCGTAGAATCGCAAACAAAATGCCACGGAATCTCTCCGGGATTTTGCTCGACGATTCTCCAAGCCGCGCACCGAGCCGCCGCACATCCCGCACCACGACGTCATCTTGGCGTTTGTCTCAGGCACCACGTGCAAAGAGCTCATGCGAGAGCTCGGGCGCAACCGCCCAAAGACGGTGAACGAGCTCATGGACGTCGTCGCCGACTACGCTGCCGGCGACGAGGCCGTGGGGGCCTTCTTTGGTGGGGCCGGGAACAAGCCCGCGCCGTCCCCGGGAGGCGGTGAGGGCTCGAGCAAGGACCGAAGAAGAGCGGGAAGAAGAAGAAAGGCAATCGGCAAGGCAAGCGCGCGGTCGTGGAAGACGAGGTTGCCGCGCCCGAGCGCAAAAAGCCTAGACCCCTCCGGATGGGGGCGTTTTCGACAAGATGCTTTGAAGCGGCCGTGCCCCTACCACAAGGAGCCGGTCAAGCATAACCTCGAAGACCGCCGTATGCTTCGAGGTTACTTCAAGAAGCTTGGCATTGACAAGGACGATGGCAAGAAGGATAAGGGTGGCGAGGATCGTGCCAACGACGACGACGACGGTGGGTATCCGCCCATCACCGAGTGCTACATGATCTACGGCGGCCCGACCACCCAGATGACACGCCGAGAGCGGAAGGCCGAGCGCAGGGAGGTTTTCGCCATAAAACCCGCCACGCCTCAATTCCTCGACTGGTCGGATGCTCCCATCACATTCGACCGTGATGATCATCCAGACCATGTCACCAATCCCGGCTCGTACCCTCTCGTCGTCACGCCGATCATCCTCAACGCCCGCTTCACCAAGGTACTCATGGATGGAGGTAGCAGCCTCAACATCATCTACATGGAGACC
Organism: Themeda triandra; assembly: GCA_018135685.1. NCBI lineage: Eukaryota > Viridiplantae > Streptophyta > Magnoliopsida > Poales > Poaceae > Themeda > Themeda triandra. Next base: position 108,860 of record JAENPR010001008.1, on the reverse strand, counting down.
CTCACGTTGCTCGGCCTCACTAGAGCTGATCTCCGCCCGAGCGCCGGGGCTTCCACGGGGTGGTCCCCGGCAAGAAAGCGCTCACGATCGGCCGCATCGACCTCCCCGTCGTCTTTGGGACACGCTCGAACTTTCGTCGAGAGGTCTTAACTTTCGACGTACCCGGTTTCGAGGGGACGTACCACGCTATCCCCGGCGAGCCGTGCTACACAAGGTTCATGGCGATCCCCAGCTATGCCTACCTCAAGCTCAAGATGCCGGGACCGAAAGGAGTCATCACTGTCAGTTCCACGTACGAGCACGCCTACCACTGCGATGTGGAGTGCGTCGAGAACGGGGAATCACTGATGAACGTGCTGGGAACATCTGAAGACCTAGCCATGATGCTCGATCACATGGCAGCTGGAGCCTCTCCTCCAACACCCAAGCGACAGGCTGGCAACTTCGACCCCGCCGACGACACCAAGAAGATTCCGCTCGATCCAAGCTCGTCGGGGGAAAAGACGCTGGTCATCAGCGCCTCCCTTGACAGCAAATAGGAAGCAGTGCTCGTCGACTTTCTCCGCGCAAACGCTGACATGTTTGCGTGGAGTCCCTCGGACATGCCTGGCATACCGAGGGATGTCGCCGAGCACGCCTTGGAGATCCGTCCCGGTTCAAGACCTGTCAAGCAACGCCTGCGCCGCTTCGACGAGGAGAAGCGTAGGATCATCCGCGAAGAGGTCGAGAAGCTCGAGAAGGCCGGATTCATCAAGGAGGTACATCATCCCGAGTGGTTAGCTAATCCCGTATTAGTAGAGAAAAAGAATGGGAAAATGAGGATGTGTGTAGATTACACTAGTTTAAATAAAGCATGTCCCAAAGTCCCATTTCCTTTACCTCGAATAGATCAAATCGTTGATTCCACTGCGGGTTGTGAAGTACTTTCTTTCCTCGACGCCTACTCGGCTACCACCAAATCAAAATGAAGGAGTCCGACCAGCTCGCGACTTCATTCATCACCCCCATGGGCATGTATTGTTATGTCACAATGCCTTTCGGCCTTCGAAACGCCGGGGCAACATACCAACGCTGCATGCTCCATGTCTTCGAGAAACACATAGGAGAGACCGTCGAGGCCTACGTCGATGACATCGTTGTCAAGACTCGAAAAGTAGAAAACCTTGTCGGGGACCTCAAGTTGACGTTTGGATGCCTCCGGGCTAAGAACATCAAGTTGAATCCCGAGAAGTGTGTCTTCGGCGTGCCTCGAGGCATGTTATTAGGGTATATCGTCTCCCAGCGCGGCATCGAGGCCAATCCCGAGAAGGTCGCGGCCATCATGAGAATGGGGCCGATTCGAGACCTAAAAGGGGTACAAAAGATCACTGGATGCTTAGCTGCACTCAGTCGGTTCATCGCGCGCCTGGGAGAGAAAGCCTTGCCTCTGTACCGGCTCCTCAGAAAATCCGAGCACTTCACATGGACGCCTGAGGCAGAGGAGGCCCTCTCGAAACTGAAGAGCATGCTCACATCTCCTCCTGTGCTCGTGCCGCCTCGACCGGCTCGAGACAGTCTACCCGCCGAATCCCTCCTCCTCTATGTTGCCGCAACCACTCAGGTGGTCAGCACAGTCATAGTGGTCGAGAGGCGAGAAGAGGGGCACGCGCTCCCCGTCCGGCGGCCGGTGTATTTCATCGCTGAGGTGCTCTCGGACGCCAAGGTTCGATACCCCCATATCCAAAAGCCGCTCTACGCAATCGTACTCACCCGTCGAAAACTCCAAAGACTACTTTCTTAGCCACCCGGTGACGGTGGTAACATCATTCCCACTTGGGGAAATAATCCCGTAACCGGAAGTCGTGGGTCGAATCGCCAAGTGGTCGGTCGAGCTCATGGGCGAGACCATCACGTACGCCCCACGAAAGGCTATCAAATCTCGAGTGTGCCGGGCCGACTTTGTCGCCGAGTGGACCGACGTCCAACTCCCCCTACCCCGATCCAGCCGAGCCGTGGACCATGTACTTCGACGGGTCACTTATGAAGACAGGAGCGGCGCGGGCTTGCTCTTCATCTCACCTCTCGGAGTACACATGCGTTACGTAGTACGCATCCACTTTGCCGCCTCGAACAACATGGCGAGTATGAGGCACTCGTTAATGGGTTGCGCATTGCCATCGAGCTTGGGGTCCGACGCCTCGATGCTCGGGCGACTCGCGGCTTGTCATCGACCAAGTAATGAAAGCCTCGAGCTGCCATGACGAAAAATGGACGCATACCGCAACGAGGTGCGCAAGTTGGAAGCCGCCCATGGTCTCGAGCTCAACCACATCCCAAGGCGCTTCAATGAGGCCGCACGAGCCGGCCAAAATCGCTTCATCTCGAGCGCCGCTACCACCGACGTCTTCTCGAAAGACCTCCATGAGCCATCCGTAAAGTGGGACTCGGGGGGGCGGGACCAGCTGTTGAGCCCCCTTCGACGGGGCCACAATCATGGAGATCGACCGGCTACGAGCCCGCCAACCGACCGGCGCGCACCATTCCTCGAGTATCTCATTCGAGGGAGCTGCGCGAAGGATCGAACGAGGCGAGACGACTAGCTCGTCGAGCCAAAACTTACGTCCTTTACGGAGACGACAGAGAGCTCTATCGCCGGAGCCCAACTGGCGTACTCCAACGGTGCATCTCGATCGAGGAAGGCAGGAAGCTACTCAGAGACATGCACTCGGGAGCTTGTGGTCACCACGCTGCGCCAAGAACCCTTGTCGGGAACGCATTCCGGCGAGGCTTTTACTGGCCCACTGCAACCGTTGACGCCATCAAGCTTGTTCGAGCGTGTGAAGGATGCCAATTCTACGCCAAGCAAACGCATCTTCCAGCACACGCGCTCCAGATGATCCCCCTCACATGGCCATTTGCGGCCTGGGGGCTCGATCTGGTCGGACCCCTCAAAAGACGACGGAGGCCACACCCACTTGCTCATGGCCATCGATAAGTTTACCAAGTGGATTGAGGCCAAGCCCATCACTAACATCCGCTCGGAGCGAGCGGTCGAGTTCTTCACCGACATCATCCATCGCCGGAGTCCCTAACATCATCATCACCGACAATGGCACCCAGTTCACGGGCAAAAGTTCTTGGACTTCTGCGATCGGAACCACATCCGTGTGAACCGGTCGCGCCGCCTACCCTCGAACTAACGACCAAGTTGAGCGCGCAAATGGCATGATCTTGCAAGGTCTAAAGCCAAGGATTTTCCAACGCTTGAACAAACACGGCAACAAGTGGGTGACTGAACTCCCATCTCGTCCCGTGGAGTTTGCGGACGACGAGAGTCGAGCCACCGGGTTCACCCCGTTCTTCTTGGTCTATGGGTCTCGAGGCCGTCCTCCCCACCGACCTCGAATACGGGTCCCCGACTCGGGCCTACAACGAGCGTACAAATGCTGAAAGACCGGCAAACGCCATCGACCAAGCTGAAGAAGCTCGAGACACGGCGCTCCTACACTCGCGCGCTACCAACGAAGCTACGGCAATATCACGAAAAGAATGTGCGCAAGAGGGATTTCAACGTCGGCGATCTCGTGCTCCGTCGACGCCAAGATAACAAGGGGCGCCACAAGCTGACTCCTCCCTGGGAAGGTCCGTTCATCGTGGTCAAGGTGTTGAAACCGGGGACGTACAAGTTAGCCGACGGAAAAGGCTCGACCCTCACCAACGCGTGGAACATCGAACAGCTACGTCGCTTTTTCTCCTAGGCCTCGATGCCTTGTACATATTTTCGCTTAAATTTTACCGCTCGTATGAGTAAATAAGTCAATTTCTTACTTTTTGTTCATACGCAAGGTGGGCTCGACTTTGTTTCCACAAAGTCAAGCCCCCTCGGGGAGCTAGACCGGGGGAACCCCCCGAAGTCCTCGAAAAACGCCCCTAGTTTTTCAAAAAAGTGCTCGACGTAATCTTTCCCCTCCGCCTCGAAACTTTTCAAAAGCTAAGTATTTGCGTTACCTCGAGCTCGTCGAGCCGGGCGATCGAGCACAAGGCTTCCCACGCTTCCGAGCTACGGCACCTTAACTCATCCCCTCTCGAAATGGTCCGAGCACGCGCCAACGCTTAGCTAAAACAAAGTAAAGGCAGAAGTGGAAAATGACATCAAGCGCAAGGAGAAAACTAGAGCATAACGATTAACGATTATAAACATCCGAGTATGACGGTTCAAGGCCACTTGGGCCACTCCCATAACCAAAAATACTTGTTTTCTTACAAGGGCCTTGTTGCCCAGTTACGGCTCACGTGCCGGTTGGAATCTACTCTACGCCCGGCGGAGGACTTCATGCGCATCGCCTCCAAGACGGGCGCCCGGTTCTACGGCCTCGGCCTTGAGCCGCTCGATCCGGGGGTTGACCCCTCCTTCTTGCTCGCCCTCGACGTAGGCAAAGCCGCTCGCCACGGCCTCCATCCCGGTCCGGGCCTCCTCCTCGAGACGCCGAACCCCGAGTAGAAGATAGCCATCGTCCGGCGCACGGCGAAGACGAGGGCATCTCGGACACGGCCCCGCAGAAGCGCCGAACTCGACAACTCGGTTGGCGTACCCACGGCCGGCGTCGGCCCTCGACGTCCACCACGGGCGCGAAGCCCGGTTGGCGCGAGGGTGTCGATGGCGCCGGTGATGCGGGCCTTGGACGAAACCGCGCCATCAAGCAACACTGGGTCAGCCTTGCGTCCTCACGCGCACCCGCCAGTCCGCCTCCAAACCTGAAAAAGATGACAAGAATCAAGTACTTAATCGGGTACTCGAGCAACCCGTATAAGTCACGCACGAAAAAGGACTAAAAGACTCGAGCACTCACCGGTGCAGCGGGTCGAGAGCCTTTGCTCACGATCGAGCGCCCGCGTAAGTTCACCCTCTTTTCTCTGGAGGACGCGCTCGACGTCATGTTTCTCCACGCGCAGCTCCTCATAAGCCCTGCCGGCACCCTGGATGGCAAGGTCCTTCGTCGTCATCTCTAGGCGGAGATTTACCGCTTCCGTCTGGAGACCGCTGGCCCGCTCTTTCTTCGCTTCAAGCGCGCTAGCAAGGGCCTCTTTTCGGCAGCCACTCGGGTGACCGAGGCCCGGAGCTCCTTCACGTAGGCCTCGACGCCGGCCTTCTCCTTCGGAGCCGCTCCATGTCCCGCCGCTTGGCCTTGTAGCCCGGCCAGCCGCGGCAGCCGCGTCCTGCTTGAGCTGCTCGAAGGCCGCATGCAGCTGCGCATAATTCTGGCGAGCGGTCTCGGCCTCCTGCGCGGCCTGAGCGAGCTTCTCACCTGCCTCCTGCTGCGCTGCCCCGGCCTCCTGCGCCACTCGAGCGAGTTCGTCGTGGGCTTTCTTGGCATCCTCCTTGGCGGCGTCCAGGGCGGCGTTGGCCTCTCGAAGAAGCCGTGCAGACCGGTGCAGCTCTGCCTCAGCATCCCGCCCCAAGCGCACATACCTCCGGATCTCGTCCTCACTCTCACAGAGAGCGCGGATGTGAACCGACTTGGCGTATGAACAGCTTTGCGCCGTCTAAGCCACGAGAGAGGGAAAGTCAAATACGAGTAGCGATAAGTCAAACACAAATAAAAGGGGGTCGTGCTCGAAGGTACTTACAGAAGAAAGCCGGGCGAGGTCCTCGGAGACGAGCGACGAGCGGCCTTCGGGCGTGTTCAAGCCCCGACGGCGCTCCTCGGCCTCCATATGCGCCTCGAGCTCCTCCGATCGTTCATCATGATCGCGGGAGCCTCGTGGTCGAGAGGGTCGGGGAGCACCAGCGGCGGCCTTTCCCACAAAGGGAATTCCTCCCGCATCTCCTTGTCGACGGAGGAGTGGAGTCTCCTCACTGCCTCCAAATCGACGCCCGCCGTCACCACCCGCTCAGCCAGGGCAGTCGGACGTTGCGGCAGGCCCTGGGAAGAGGACGCCTCCTGGGCGAGCGCCCGCGCCTCAAGCCTCCTCCGTTCTTCAATAGAGGCATCGGAGGGCTCAACGGGTCCGAGACCAACCGACCGCATATGGCCGTCAACGATGGCTGCCGCCGTCTGCCTCCTCTGGGCCTCCTCCCAGTGGTCGGCCTCGGACATAACGGTGAACTCCACCTCGCCCGTCGTCGAGTCGGGCACAAGGTGAGGCACCACGACCTCCCCCAACCGCGGCCGTGCGCGGCGCGCGATGTGGCGCCGTGCGGTGCTCCTCGTGTCGCTCCTCCCTTTGATCGCCGCCCGGTGCTCATCGCCGCCTACGGCGGCGGGCGGCTCCGCCGCGCCCCACCTCCGCCCTCGCTTCTCCTCTTGCTCGGCCCGCCGCTCCACTTGCGGCCGGATCTCCTCGATGCCGCCGGCGGCGGGCTGCACCACCGGTCCCACTCGGGCTGCGCCACCGGCTCCTCCGCCTTCTCACCCTCCGGTGTGGCGGCGGGTGCTCCTCGAGCGCATCCTCTCGAGCGGCGCCCGGGCCTCACCCTCCTCAACCCGTTGCCCGGTGAGGACTCGACCTCCATGTCCCGAGGAGGGGTTGAGGCCCGGCTCGGCCGAAGCTCGTGCACCGGTCCCGCCTCCCCGCATCTCCACATCTCCCACGGGCCGGTCGGCGGCTGCGGGCGTCTCCTCCCCCTCCTTCTCCCTGCGCTCCTCCTCGAGCTGGCGCAGGCCGACTGGCCAGGAAGACTGGGCGGCCGAGCTCGGACTCTCCTCGAGCACGATGGGCTGCTGCTCCGATCCAGCCCCCGTCGCCGGCTCTGGCACCATTGCCCTTTGCTCGCCCGCCGCCGCGTCACCCGACGCGCCTGACGATGTCGGGGTCTCAAGCGGAACGGCGGTCAAGGCCGTGGTGGTGGTGGCGTCCTTCTCCTCCGCTGCCTTGGCCACGACCCCGGCACCTACACGGGATGCGGCCGCCATCGGGACCGCGCGCTTGAGCGCATCCTTGGCCCGCTCTAACCAAATGGGAGAAGAGGGAGGGAGAGTCACTCCACCCGGCATCGACGGGGTGCCGCTCGACCCTCCCGTGGTCCTCGGCCTCTTAGTAGGCACCATGGAAGGGAGGGATGGCAAGGACCGCAGGAACGCTTAGTCCCGGAAGAAAGAGAAAAACAAAAATCATTGTGACAAAATACTCGCACACAAACAAAACAATGCATTAGGGAGTAGGTCGACCGGAGACTTACCCCGCGGTCGGAGTAGCGCGCTCAAGCCGCTTGGCTTGCTCGGAGCGCTCGGGGGCTTCCGAGCCTCAGTTGCCCCCCTCGAGTCACTCGAGGACTTGGGGGCCTCGAGCCCGCTGCTTGTGCCGCTCGAGGGCTTCGAGACCCCGGCGGCCGCTCCCGTTTTAGCCGACTCCTTGGGCGGCTCGGGCACAGCGTCCCTCACGGGATCCTGGGACCCGCGAGTCGGGATCCGCTCCGCCCGGCGGTCGCTAGAGGGAGCCCGGCGCTGCTCGCCGGACCGTGCGAAGATGAAGTGCGCACATTTGCAGCCTCCCCGCGCCGGTGTGCGCGCCCGTTGAAGAGGAACGGTGGCGGGAGGAAGATTCCCGCCGCGTCGGAGACGGCGCCGCCGCGCCGGGAGACGGCGCCCGCCCGCCATGGCTAGAAGGACGGGCGACTCCTCCCGCCGCCCGCTTGAGCCGGCGACGACGAGCGAGTGCGGCGGGCCGGAGTATTGGGACGCCCCACCCCGTTGCCCCGCTTGGGCCGACGACGGCGCTCGAGCACCGCGGCCGACGACCCCTCCGCGACCCGCTCGAACGAGCGACGAGTCGTCGCGCGAAGGCCCGGCGCCAACGTTGGCTCCTCGCACGCGAGAGCGAGCAAGCGTCGGGCTCGAGCGACGACGGCGTCATCACCGACGGTCGCCTCGTCATCATCGTCATCGTCATCTTCCTCCTCGTCCTCATCGGACGACTCGAGACCGGGGTCCGGTCGGTCGGGTCCGCCGCCGAGCGTATTTCACGTTCCCGGCGGCGCCCTAGCCTTGCGCTTCTCCTTCTCCTCTAGCGCAAGGGCTTTCGCGCCTTCTCCTCCCTCCTCGAGACCACGGCGGTATGTGCTCGTTCGCCCTCGGCGTCTTACCTCACGGCCGGGCGCGTCCTCCTTCACCGGGGCCTCGACTCCGCGTGATCGTTGATATTCGGACGAAAGAACAGCCTCGATAAGGATTGCTTGAATAAAAGAAATGACGAAGAGAAGATCTCGAGAAAACTTACGTAGCCGAGCGGGTTGTACTCCGGACGCATGCGGAAGAGGCCGACTTGGTTCTCGCCAAAGTTCCTCCCCCATCGATTGCGTCACGCACCCGAGCCACGATCGTAGCGACCGGGAGAGGCTCGTCGGACATCCCGCGGCCGCAAGCGCCGCAGGGTCGGCGTTCTCCGTCATCCGATCGAGCCGCAGCGGACGCCGGCGAGCGGAAGCACCCGGCGGCCGTGGAACTCGGCCACCACATGCGCGATGTTGAGGAAGAAGTTGCCGGACCTCCGGTTGCGCAGATCGAGATGGCGTCGAGCAAAGAGTTCATACGGGGCTGGCGCGCCGCCGGCCGGCCATGCGCCCGCTTGAAGCCGGGCTCGGTTAGCACCGCACCGGTATATTCCGGGAAGAGGCCCCCGTTGCGGAGGTAGAACCATTCTCGATCCCGGTTGGCGTTGTTCGACAACCACGTGCGGACAACCAAGCATTCCTTCCTCTTCAGCCCGAGCGAGCGGAACCCGCTCGAACATAGCGGCGGATCTTCGGCTGCACCTCCTCCTCCTTCTCCTTCTCCTCCTCCTCTTCCTCATTGTCCTCCTCGTTCTCCTCCTCCTCCTCGTCATCATCACCACCGTCGTCGTCGGCGGCCTTCTTGCTCTTCACCGCCTTGGTGAAAAGCGTCGCCTTGAAGACGTGGGTGAACAGTCCCACTGCGGCGCCATCCCCAAATATCCCTCGCACACGGCGGCATAGGTAGCCGCGAGCGAGATGGAATTGGGGTTGAAATGCTTGGAGCTCGACCCCGAAATGGTGGGGAGCGCCCGCATGAAGCGGCTCGGCCGCGCACCAAGTCCCCGCCGATGGAACCCGATGAAGCTCGGGAATGTAGCCCCGCGGGGATTGGGCTCGAGGTCGCCGTCGTCCGGCACCCTCCACTCGGTAACCCTCCGCCGGATTAGGCGGAAGTAATCCGCCGTTCACCAGATTGAGCAGCATTCCCTCGGTCACCGTAGACCGAGGCCACGGGAGCGCGTCCGCCATCACCACCGGCACAGAAGGCTTGGCGGCGCCCTTGCCCTTGCCCTTGCCCTTGCCTTTACCGCCGCCGCCCGGCCGGAGCTCGGCCCGTCTTCTTGGATGACCTCCCCATGACAAGCCGGTGACGGGAGTGGAACGGGAGAGAGCAACGGCGGCGCGCCAACGCAAGCGCCCGGTGGCGCCGGGAGCGGTGGCGCAGAGAACGTGCGGTCACGGGCTAGAATGGCGTGGCGGTCACGGGCGGTGGCGGCAACGGCGATTGCGGAAGACGGCGGCGGCGGGGATCTAAGACGAGCACAACCGCCGGCGTAGGCGGCGAGGAAGGCAAGATTGCGGGGAAGAAGAACCAGAGCCTGCTCCTCCATATTTATAGAGCCCAAGATGATCCGCGTGAACCACGTTCAACGGCCCGGATTACGCCATCCAACGGCCGCGCGCACCCGGCGGACTCGACGAAAAACGGTAACCGCATTAAATGCCCTGACAAACCGTCACCTACTTTTTAGGCGCACACGACGCGAGGTGGAGCGGAACCGTCGCCACGATCACCACGATACGCCGGTTTCCACCTAAAAAGGCGCGCCGCTTGCAACGGACAAACGCGCATCAAATGAGCGCAATGACGGAACGTCTCGACGGACGGTCCCTTACACGGTAAGAAACCCAGGGACTCCGGTCCCACAAGTAAGTCTCGAGGGAGCGGAGGCTGACCCACGGACGGGTTCGAACAGCCGCCCTCGAGCACCCGAGTTAGGGGCGCCAATGGGAAGGAACCCTCGAAAAGTTCCGCCCGAGAACGAACCCTCGAACCCAGATGGCGTGTCCAAGGCCGGGCACTATGTATCTAAGAGATCCCGCCGACGGGAGGCACTCGAGCCGCCGGCCCCCTCGAACGGGACCGGTCCTCTGGAAACTAAGAGCCCAGCTTCAATGAGGGCGCCCCCGGGCCACGAAGCCGTCTCCCCTCGAAACGAGACGAGCTCTCACTTGGACTACCCGCCATCGGCTCACGAGGGGGTGTGGCGCTCGCTCGACCGCGAGTAGTGTCGGACCCTCGTCACTTGGATTTGATCCAAGAGATCCAGCCCCGGATCACGACTCCGGCCCGCTATCGGGGCACGGGGCTCGAGTCACACAGAAAACCTCCCTCGACACGGGAGGAGCAGGAAATACTCGGGGGCTCGAACAGTTGAACAGAAATCTTCTACCTCGAGATACCACAACTCCAATTAATAATACTCTGGCCCAAAATCGTTCATCTCAAAGCCCCCAGAGGAATGCCTCATTCCTCTGGGGCCTCGGGCTACCCCCGCGGGGACGCCGCGCGCCCCACGGAGAAAGAACGAAATGACTCCTCGAAATACCGATAATAATCCCAACTCTAGGTACTTTAACTCCACTTCATGATCCCTTGTTTGAAGTTTCACAATCAAACAAGGGCTCGGGAAGCACTACTGTCGGGTACCTAGATTAGGGGGTCCTAAATCAGTACCTTAGAGGAAAATGACCCAACCCATCTTACCTTTAAATCTCCCGAGAATTAACCAGAGAAACCCCAATCCTCCTCGCACCGGGCCGGCCCACTACCAGCCCGCAAGGCCTCGAGACCCGCTCGGCTCAAGCAACGGCCGCTCACCCGCTCGAGAAATACGGAAACCGCTCGAGCGTACGACCGCTCGAGACGATGGCGTAAACCGCTCGAGCGAGCGACCGCTCGAGCGGACGGAGAACGCTCGAGCGAGCAGCCGCTCGAGTCCGCCCACAAACATTACCCGTCCAAGGCACGCACATGGCTACGTATATGTAATAGTGGGAAGTATGCTTGCTCCGCCTAACCCCATGGCTACGGTGCGCGGCATGGTGAGAAGAACGCCGGTCACTTCTCCTATTCCGCCGCCCATACCCGGATACAGCATGCCAAGCAACGCTATTACACCACGTCGAGTACTGTGGCGCGAGCGGCATTCCCTCCTGACACCGTCGTCAACACTCTGTGCCACCAACTACGTCGTCCCGTCCCGTCGCTCGGATCACTGCCCCCTCGAGGCGGCTACCAACCACTCGAGGAATGGTGACGGACGCAACCCGAACAAGGGACGCACGGTGTTCTGTCTTTCCCACCTCGACGACCATACCGCGGGGTTCCCGGCGCACGTGCTCGACTACGACAGCGCCATACCTCGACTACGTCGACCACGATCGAGAAGGACCGGCGAGGCCATCGTCGGCCATGCCGCTACGAGCTCGAACCGGACCGGAGAGAGCGTCTACAGTTTCGGCGACTCGACACGGTGCATGTAGCTCGACGTCACGCCACGACAGCCCTATCTACTTTGTATTCCTGAGCCTCCCCTTGGCCTATAAAAGAGGATGCCAGGGCCTAGTCTAGAGGAGGTTTTTTCGGACGCCTTCATTCACAACACATTTCCAAGCACGCTAAGTCTCAGGACTCGCTTGTATTCACCCCTGTACAAGCACCCCGGTGCAAGATAATACAAAACTCTCCCCTCTGCTGGACGTAGGGCACTCTTTGCCTGAACCAGGATAAACGATTGTGTCCATCTTGCATCACCATCCGGATTAGGGAGCACGCATAGAAATTTACTCGTTGGTGTAATACCCCCCGGGGTACGAAACACCGACAGGCACTTTCTGGAAAGCGCCAAACCACCCCAAATGGAGATGGGCCACCTCGGGACCCCAAATGGGCCAAAACACCCCAACACCGAAGCCCACTCACCTGGGGAGGCCCACCGGCCAAGGTCGGTCAGGGGAAGGTGGCACCCTGGCGCGCTCGCACCAGGGGCGTGGTCGCGCCCTCCCCACTGCCCTGTGGGACCGGCCGGCTGGAGGCGGTGCAATCAATGCTCAGGGAGGTCGGTGCGCGGTGTTCCTTCCATTTCAGGCTCAAACCGACCTCCACCAACATATAAAAGGGGAGATGAAAAGGAATTCTACACACACAATTCATTTGGTCTCTCTCTCCCTCACCTCCACTTGTTCCTTAGCCTAGAGCTAGTAGTAGTTGGAGCTAGGAAAGCTACCAAGGAGAGCTTGTCTCCTAGGAAGAAGAGATACATCTTGGTAAATCTCTATGGAGTGTTCTTCCTAGTTCAAGTTCTTATATTTTATATGTTGCTTAGCGTATGAACTAGAGCATAGTCATGATCATGTTCATGTTGATACATATGAACTAGAGCCTAGTTCATATGATCAGTTCATAGCATGTTCATCCCTGTTCTTCATCGTTCATATGTTCTATAGGATTAGAGTCTTTGAGGAGAGTGGAGTAACGGTTCGATGTTCTTTCGGGTTTGCCTGTGTTCTAGCTCGTCCATCCGTAGGGTGGGAGTCTTGGGGGAGCATAGGTAGTTCCTTAGTATGCGGGCGTGGTGTCCGGATACGAGAGGACCTTCGAATATGACGGCATGCCACGGTTGAGGGGTAGGCGGTAGGTGGTGACAGCCCTGTCCGTCCCTCGTAATCCCCCACGTCCGTATGTCGTGTAGGAGTTCGTAAATGCCTCTATCGGCCGGGCCGCGGATCACTGCGGGGTCTCCCCCGTTACTTTAGGCTCGACTTGCCTCTAACCCCGTATAATATGTGACTTAGCTAATCTTCGCTTAGCAACATACGACCAACCAACTCCAAGAGATTTATTCTTTATTCTTTCCGTTTCTTTTATTCCTTATTTCTCTTTATCCTTGAGTGAAGACCAAGTGTGTGTCCACAATCCTCAAATTACCGTTTATCTTACCCCTGCATAGTATTAAGGCTCATTTCGATGATGTGAAGTACCATATCCATGTGCTAGAGCTATTTTACACCATGCCTTGCTTTGGGAAAATATAAATAACGATACCCTGACATACTTCCGGTGAAATGCTACAATGATAGATCCGTGCGCTTGCGGATAATATCTTTAGAACACGACTATCAACCCTGGCGTTTCTTGGCATGACCACTAGGATGTAACAATTCTAGTGATTGCGTTAAGAAATGCCAACAAGCATTTCTGGCGCCGTTGCCGGGGAACACTATACCACAACACCAGATTTGGCGCCGGATGATCTGACGCTGAAAGCCGCTACAACGTCATGCGGTCCGACGCTAAAAACATATAGCGTCGACTTCTCGCAGACGCGTGAGTGCCGACGCTAAAACTCTTTAGCGTCGACTAGACTTTTAGCGTCGATGGTCTCTTGCTCTCAATATTTATAGCGTCGATGACGGGCCGCTACTCTTTAGCGTCGATAGCCCGCTACTCTTTTTAGCGTCGAGATCATATGATGCTACATATTGTTTTAGCGTCGATGGTCCAACGAGATAGTTTTATATATTTAAAAAAAAAAAAAGATAACAATTATTACAAATGTCACATTGACCTTCAAAAGTTCATTCATTCAAATGAGATATACAACTAGAATTCAACTTCAATAAAGATACATGCATCTTCACAAATTTGACCAAATGTTCACGATATCTCTCACACAAGTAAGCTCATCAAGCACCAAATGAATTTGTCTTATATATACACCATATTTTTGTGTACATCACATACGAAAAGTCAAGCAAAGAATTACTTGAATGCACTAATCAGCAAGCAATACTCAAGCCAAAGGCTAGTGCCCGTCCCGCAATTCCTGAAAAATAACCTTGTAATTGGCAACCGTTGACTAGTTATGTAAAACTCGATGATCATCTAAAGCACTAGGCCTCATTTGCACCTAAGTGTGACAAATGGACTCTAACCAATTTAACTTTTAGTCAAGTTCAAATTTCAGCAAGTAAATTATCCCATCAACGAAAAGAAAAATACCTCTGGTTTGATCCTAGCAGTAATTTCAATTATAAGAGAAAAAGGCATGAGCAGCTCGCTCTTGTTCGATAAGTGAAACTTTAGTTGTAGAACCGCATGTGTTGCTCACATTATTGGTTATTAGATGGACTCGGAATCATTGTACGACTCGCTACATGCAAATTAGATCTCATTGCCCATAACCAGGTAAGGAAGAAAAAATTTTGCTCAATGCCGCAAGCACTTTGTAATCAAATTATAGTGTTGTCATATTGTTCCATGCAACAAAAAAGCACTAGCTGCAACATACAAATGTTTGTATAAATATTGTCTACACGAATGTTCGTAAAGACTAACAAAGAGTACCAACCTGTTCAGCTGCACTTCTTCACGGGGCTACAGTAGTTGCCGCTGCTTGTGCATCACATGTTGCCGTTTTACGTATTTTTGCAGCAAATCCTCCCCGCACGGTGCTCAAAGGGTGCAGCGAGTAGGCTCTATTATGGCAATCGGGAGAAGCTATGTTCACTTGTGGATGATAAACACTCCTAGTTAAAGCAAGTGTAGAGGAACCTTTGGCAACTCAAATTACAGGTTTTTGCATATTGCATTAGTCGTGTGTCTTATCTACTTAGAATTAAGGCAAAAACACCATCCTTCAAGCTAGAGTGCTAGATTCCACCTAAGACCAACAGTTTGGGATTTGAGAATCAATGCTAGTATTTATATAATTAAATTGTACAATTATAGTTCAGTCGAATTCAGACCACACAAGCAGGTCAACCACTTAACCGTTGTTATTTCACATCAAACTTGCAGCAACATCCAGTTGTAGATTTCACTAAATAATGTACACTTGTATGCAATACAGAGAAGCTATCGCCTCAAGTTCGAGTGTGTTCACCCGAGTTGAGTGTCTGCGCTTGTCTCATGCCCAATCTACCTAAGAAGAATCAAATTACATACGGTGAGATGCAATGGACAAAATGTTCAGCTAGCATAGGTGCATGCAGGAAAAAATATTATTTTATTATACAGGCTTTTCTTTACTTTCCGAAGTGCACAAAACAAGAAAAAATTGAAACATGTGACTATAATTCTGAGAGGAAATGCTACAACTACACAAAGGAAGAGCTATAAGTCATGATTGTGCAGACTTTATTAGAACTGTATGAAACTTATATCTAAAACTGTATGACAAATAATTTAGATCTAAAACTGTATGACAAATAATCAGGAAAATAGCTAGTCTAGGTGATTCAAAGGAAGAGCATGGCTGCATGAACCGAACACATTTCGCGTGGACAAAAAAATTAGTAAAGTGATACTAGTTGTTTGGTAATCTCATCTCTATGAACAAGACAAGGTTGCAATAAGGGCCAACCACCCTACAACCATATATAGACAGCCAAAGGTTTGAAGATGTTTCTAACAAACATTTGGTTAAAAATAGATTTAGCTTTGTAAACTTTGATCTAACAATAATCGATACGGAGATCATATTTGTCGTACCCACCTATGTACTTTATTAATCCTGGGTTCCATCACAAGATTTCACAAAAAAAAAAAAATGAAACACTCAGGCAAGGATGCCTAATATTATTATTATGTGGAATGTGTAAATGAAAAATTATTATTGAAAGGCAAGCAGTATAGCTTAATGAGGAATTCAGCTGGATAAACATACCTTGAACAATTTGAATGAAACTTCACTCCATGTTGTGCTCGCATACATAAACTCTGTACCAAAGATGTTACTATTAAATAATGAGATACGTAAAAAGTGTCTAAACAAGTACTACTAGATTTCATATTCAACAAATATCAAGCCGAGATCAGTCATGGACCAAAAGCTTGAATCAACTAACTACAAATTTCTTTTTTCAAATCATTTAACGAAATCAACGAATCGCCGCTTCCGGTGGAATTGCGGGGTGGTGGCGAGACAATTTGCATCTGGGTGAGGGCGTGTGGACTTGTGGTGTCTGCCGTCAGGCAGGTATAGCGATTGCCATAGCTGGCCAGATTACCAGATCTGTCGTGCCTGCTTGACAATTGGGAAGGAAAGTGACGAGAGGAAGAGATACGACCCGAGAAAGTGGCGGATGGTGTCGATCCTTTGGATCTCCCGCACGAGCACCGACAGGCCCGCCGTCTTTTCCGCTTCGGGGTCCTTGTCCTCTGCACCAACGCCTCCCTAGAAAATAACGAGGAACCTTAAAAGGCACAGATCGAGACGACGTCGCGGAGGTGCTCCAGCTCGTGGATGGCCGGATCTACGAGTAGTAGAGCGTCACGACTCCAACCGGATCTGCAGCATCACAGTTCCAACGGGGCCTCCACGGCGGCCATGGCTCCGACTCCGGCGGGCCTTCACCATCGCCATGGCTGAATCTGAAGGACGACGATTGGCAGGGACGAGCAGGGGACCTCCACTAGCGGGGGACGAGCAGGGGACCTCCACCAGTGGGGGACGAGCAGGGAATACCACCGGCGGGAGGAGCAGCAGAATACTACACCGGCGAGGATGAGGTGGCTCTCGGTGGTGGCATGGTGGGGTGGTTTTGGGGATGGAATCGGGAGAGAGAGCTGAACGAGCGGGCGACGGTGGCAGCCACGACGGCAATGATTTAGGGTTCGGGGGATCACATAGAGCCAGCGTTCTTGTGTCTTCCTGGGCTGGGCTGAAATCGTGAGTTGGGCGATGTGCGTGGGACTATTTTTTAGCGTCGAGACCACATGACGACATAAGTAGTTTTCGCGTCACACCGCATGATGATAAATATACCTAACTATAGCGTCGACAACAACTCGCTAAAAAGAAATTAGCGTCGATGATCTCGTGTGATATCTTTAGCGTCGAGATCATCCAATCAGAAAGAATTTTTTAGCGTCGATGTCTGACCCTAAAAAAGTGTTGTGGTGTAGTGGAAGGCATTGGTTAAAATAATCTAGCACGGCATGGATATAACTTCATTAGAAATAGTCCGAGTCTATGCGAGGTTAACTTTTATGTTTTCTCCCTCAGTTGTGGGTGAAAACAGATAGTGTATGTCCGGTTTCTCCTCGCGGACAATTTTCATCCAAATCCGGAGGCACTCCTAAGAAAGAAGAAGCCTAGAGCTACTCCTTCTTCTGCTACTCCGTCGGCAGCCGAACCGGTCATTTCCGCACCTTCAGCAACCATCCAAATGGCTCAGAAGACCCTCCGCGAATTCTCCATCCCCGCTGTTGCCAACGTGCCCACTGGGCCCGTCGTCAACGTGGCGGATAAGAACTTTGAGCTCAGGACTGGCCTGATCACCATGGTGCAGGGGATTCCGTTTTGTGGACTCCCCAATGAGGATGCCAACGCTCACTTGCAGCATTTCTTGGAGCTCTGTGACACTGTCGTCATCAAGGACATTGAAGCTGACGTCATCAGGCTCCGGCTGTTTCCCTTCTCCCTTGTGGGGAAGGCGAAACAATGGTTTTATAAGGACAAAGAAGCTGTGAGCACATGGGGCAAATGCTCCATGGCATTCCTCGCAAAGTTCTTCCCCATAGGCAAAACAAATGCTCTGAGGGGAAGAATTGCCAATTTCCAGCAAACGCAGATGGAACCCATTCCTGAAGCTTGGGAAAGACTCCAAAGCTTCATTCGACTCCTCATCATGGGATGGAGGAATGGCTGGTGCTCCAAAACTTTTACAATGGGCTTACGCCCATGTCAAAAGGGCACCTCGACGCCGCGGGCCGGAGGCGCATTTCTATCACTCACTGTTGATAACGCTACGGCGTTAATCAACAAAATGGTAGAAAATCAAGCTTGGGGGGAAGAAAGAACTCCACCTAAGCAACAAAAAGGCTCGCACCCCGTGAAGGAGACGGAGGCGCTGGCCACAAAAATAGACTTGCTCCTTCAAAAGTTTGACGAGAGAGCCGCCGAAGATACATCCGGCACCTTGTCAAAGCTATAGAATCTCGCATAACGTGCGAGGTCTCGTGGCAATGATGGACATTCGGGAATGATTGCCCCGAAACCCGTGAAGAAGCCTCTTACATCAATAACGGGTATCGTCAATAGCAAGGAGGTAATAATGGGTGGAACAATTAGTCCCGTCCACAGTATCAAGGTAATTCGAACTACTCCGCAAATTACAATTCGAATCAGCCTACTCTCAAGGATTTAGTCCTCGGCCAAGCAAAGATCAACGAAAACCTCACCAAAAAGATGTCACCAATGACAAAATCCTAGAGAGCATCGCACAAAGATAGAAGGTTTGACTTCTGCCGTCAAGAATCGCTTGAGCTTTAATAAGATGATAGAAAGACAAACTAGCTCGTTGCTTCGATGTTCCCGTTGATCCAACCGGTAAAAACGTCGGATCAAGCCGCTAGTACTTTTGAAAATGTTAATCGTGACCACGAGAGGCGGTAAGGCCACTCGTGATCCACCATATCCTAAACAAGCAGCCCGGAAACAAGCAAGCACCACAAAGAAGAAGAACCTTCATCTTCTCGAACCACAAGGCGAGGCGTAGAATCGTGGACGACCCCGGATTATCCGGATACAACACATCCGCCATTCCCCACAAGAACAAGAAAGCAAGCCGTGAATGATCAGTTCGCTCGGCTTGTTGAGATGGTCAAAAAGTACATGTGAGCGTTCCGCTCATGGACGTCTTACATGTACCTTCCTACGCCAAGTACATCAAAGACATCATCAACAACAAGCGACCACCGCTATCCACACTATGGTCAAACTCACGAAGAGTGTAGTGCGGCAATCCTAAATGATTTACCGAGAAAAGAAGAAGGACCCAAGCTGCCCCACTATCACATGCTCCATTGGAGGGCAACAGCTTTGACCACGCACTCGTGATCTTGGTGCCGGCGTCGTGTCATGCCCAAGACGGTATTTGACAAGCTAAATTATACAAGGCAATTTGTCACCAACAACGATCACACTCCAATTAGCGGACTCCTCCCTACGCAACCCGGGAATAGCTAAAGATATTCCCGTGAAAATTAGAGGATACTTCGTCCCAAAGGATTTCGTGGTACTCGACATGGAGGCCACCAAAGAATCACCACTAATATTGGGGCGGCCATTCCTCGCACCACCGAGCACAAATTGATGTTGAGCCGGAGAAATCCGTTTCAACATCAATGGAAGTGAGGAGAAGTTCCACTTCCGGCCACGGAAGACGGAGGAGTGCAACATGATTCGCATCAAGTATGAGCCAACCACAAGAGAGGTCACGGAAGTTGAAATCCGACCTCTTGGTGCGAATCGGATTCCCAATATTGTCTCGGGAACAAAGTCCAGAGCCGCGAGAAAGCAAAGGGTACCCAGAACAAAAGCAAAAGAAAAAGAAAGAACAGGAGCCAAAAGAAAAGAAGGAGCAAAGAGCTCCTAAGAAAGGAAGAAAGAAGGCTCCTACAAAAGAAACAAAATCCAAAGTCGTTCCTGCGCAACCCAATAAGAAGAAGGATAAGGGCAAGGCTCTGGCCCAAGAAAGAGTGGGACCCAAAGCAAAACCAATTCCACTCAAAACCTCTGGGGGACCAAAGTTGGTCCCTAAGGAGGAGACAAAGGTGTTAAAGGTGGAGAAAATACAAGCAACTCCAAAAGAAACCAATCAACCACCATCCTCACCTATTGTCACCACACCACCAAAAATGGTGTGGAGGCCCAAGCGAGCATCCCCGTCTACCTCTCCCGAGACGAATGCCTCATCATCGGGCTCAAATTGAGCGGAGAAAAGTCTCGCTTCACGGACTATAAACGTGAGCCCCGACCGACGGATAATCGGTAAGTTATCTTTTTATAAGTATTTTTACGTTTACTTAGTCCGTCAAATAAAGTTCTATCTTGCTACCCCCGTTCCCGCTTAGTTTGATGTCTTAGAACATGTTCAAGCTTAGCATGTTCCATAGGCTCGTAGCTTGGGCATGGTGCTTAGGTTGCTAGTTTACCTTGGTCGACTTGTCGATCATTGAGACAGATTACTAGTAGGAATATTGGTAGTATGCTACCGGCTAACCCTGCAGGATAATCCTCAATCATAAGGAAATCCTGACGACAGACTCCAAATAAAATAAACTAAAGTTGTTACCTCGTAATAATTCTTAGGGGCCCCGTTCCCAAGCAAGCTTGGGGGGAGGACCCCCAATAAGAAGTATATACCACACTAACACGACTTGTATATATATAAAAAAAATGCTTCGTCATTTCCTACATATGCGTCATAGAAATATTTAATTCAACCCTTGTTGAAATGATGAAAAGTTGCTCGTCTCGTGACTTGCTTGTACCTTGTTTATAATCGGGCTTTCTCCTAAGTTTGAGTTTTTTTGGCTAAAATGTCTTATCCTTAAAAACTTGAGCTTAGTGGGTTGCATAGGCTAGATCCCGTCTAAGTTATTGCCGGGTACGATATAGTGCCACGAGCAACGCTATGACTCTATCCTGAGTGAAAACCTAACTTCCGGAGTTTTTTTTTCAAAACTATCAAAACAAAAGTTCCTCAATGATTTTGAAATACCCACCAAGGCCATATGACGTAGCTGTCAATACTCTTTCAAAACCCAGTTGTCATATGCTGCTTGATCACTAGAACTCCGTAACCTCCGCAAGATTATGGTCTTACACTCACGATTGAGATTCACTTGCACCCACCAAATAAATTTGCCAACCCGTACACTGCGAGTTGCGCAACCTAACTTTTCATCCAAAACCACCCAAATATGCCAACTCTTGACCCTAGAGTTGCGCACCTTCTTCAAAACAAAGCGTGCCGACCCTTACACTGAGGATCGCGCATCCCTTATTCATCATCCATCAAAAAACTACTCCTCATCCATCGTCATGACTCCTTCCCGCAAAAAAAAAAATTTGTCGTATCTGAAAGAAAGTATTGGGCATTAGCATCTCTTGTTCAAAAAAAATGATGATGATGAATGCCAAGGGGCAACAATAAAGCTTCAAAAGTAGACAAACGGGAATCCTTCTAGTCTCCCGTTCAAAAAAAAAGAGAGAAGAGAAAAGGAAAAGAAAGAAAGAAAAGAAAAATCTTGGTTTTTCCAAATCAAGCCCATACTCTCTCAAATTTTCCCTTCCACCAATAAAAAGGAGTCATGATGCCTGGAGTACCAAAAACATTTAGAAATAGGAATCTTTCACCCTCACACACTTGCACAAATCTCAATCAAAGTGTATGGTCTTAATCTTCGGACGGTTCGTTCCTTGACTTCACCAACTCTATGTGATCCAAGCATAGCCACCTTTCATACCTACCCAAAACTCCACTCTCAGCCATTGTAGTAGGTTAGAAAGAAAGGCAAAAGCACAATGCCTTTGGTGAGGTATAAACACTTCTGAGCGATTGAGAGAATCATTCGAGGAACTTGAGTTTCTTTTACAAAACTTTCAAAACCTCCGGAGACTTGGTTGATCTTGGGTAGACGATAAGCAACACTTGTGACTCTGTTCTATCTTGCAATATCCTAAGACTCGAGAAAGCTGGAAAGCCCCATTTTTGTCTTGAGATAATAACAGGGTGAGCAGTCATGCCGATTTATTCAAACTCTGGTAGAAATCTTGCTTATACGCTTGGTACTTTTGACTCATGACCGGCATAGTAGCAAGTCCTGATCAACAACCTAAGGCTGAGCTTTGCTCGGGACGAGCAAAGGGTAAGCTTGGGGGATCTTGTTGGCGGTCCTTATCGATGATTTTATACCGCCAATTAGACATGAAAAAGGGTGAATTATATATTCCTATATGCATATACATGTACAACTAACCCAAATCCACGTGCACTAGGAAATATACTGTCATTGCAGGAATCATATAAAAGTGCAGGGATTAAACATCGAAAAGGCGCTTTCTGGAAAGCGCCAAACCACCCCAAATGGAGATGGGCCACCTCAGGACCCCAAATGGGCGAAAACACCCCAACACCGAAGCCCACTCACCTGGGGAGGCCCACCGGCCAAGGTCGGTCAGGGGGAGGTGGCACCCTAGCGCGCTCACGCCAGGGGCGCGCTCGCACCCTCCCCACTGACCTGTGGGACCGGCCGGCTGGAGGCGGTGCAATCAATGCTCAAGGAGGTCAGTGCGCGGTGTTCCTTCCATTTCAGGCTCAAACCGACCTCCACCAACATATAAAAGGGGAGATGAAAAGGAATTCTACACACACAATTCATTTGGTCTCTCTCTCCCTCACCTCCACTTGTTCCTTAGCCTAGAGCTAGTAGTAGTTGGAGCTAGGAAAGCTACCAAGGAGAGCTTGTCTCCTAGGAAGAAGAGATACATCTTGGTAAATCTCTATGGAGTGTTCTTCCTTGTTCAAGTTCTTATATTTTATATGTTGCTTAACGTATGAACTAGAGCATAGTCATGATCATGTTCATGTTGATACATATGAACTAGAGCCTAGTTCATATGATCAGTTCATAGCATGTTCATCCCTGTTCTTCATCGTTCATATGTTCTATAGGATTAGAGTCTTTGAGGAGAGTGGAGTAACGGTTCGATGTTCTTTCGGGTTTGCCTGTGTTCTAGCTCGTCCATCAGTAGGGTGGGAGTCCCGGGGAGCATAGGTAGTTCCTTAGTATGCGGGCGTGGTGTCCGGATACGAGGACCTTCAAATATGATGGCATGCCACGGTTGAGGGTAGGCGGCGTGGTGACAGCCAGCCCGTCCGTCCCTCGTAATCCCCCACGTCCGTATGTCGTGTAGGAGTTCGTAAATGCCTCTATCGGCTGGCAGATGTTGGCGGTACTTAAACTCATTTCTAACCCCGCCAACTCTAGTCTAGGCAACACTAATTTTCACCTAGAATAGGCCTCTACTCTAACTATTTCCACAGTGTGGTGCAGAATCTTTGTTTTGCAGGACATACTTAATTTTCACCTAAAATGGACCAAGACATGAAGAAAAATACATGGGTGAAAACATCTTTTATTTTGGTCCAAGCAAAACAAGAGAAAAAGAAGGGAAATCCAATTTCGAGGCCAGCCCAACCAGAATAACCAGCATGGGCCGACCAGGGGCCCAACAAGGAGGCAACCGACCAAAGCTGAAGGCCGGCGGGGCCCAGCTAGGCGCGGGCGCGCCTGAGGCGTGCGCGCGCCCGTCTGAGCGCGGCCCGGGCCCAGCTTCGGTTGGTCGGTTTGTTTGCCGCCTCTGATGGTCGGTTCGGGGGTGTTTTCGACATTTGCCCTACCGAAACCGACCATCCCACTCCTATATAAACATGGGCAAGCCTCCCCCCTTCAACAACAATTCATTATTCATTTTTAGTTCTCACTCTTCACCACACATCCATTCTACAAGTGTACAATAGAGAGAGTAGAACCACTCTACCTTGACTAGCTAGAATAGAAGTAAGGAGTGAGAGAGGAGCAAGAGTAGAGCATCTCTCCAAGAGAGCTCTCGGGAAGCTAGTCTTCCACGGGGCGGAGTGCCGGACTTGTCGGCTCCCTCCTCGCTTGTACCTCTACGACGTCTTGCTACTTGAAGTAAGACATCGTGTTTATCTTTTGGTAATACCTTTGAGTAAGTTATTCTTGCTTGTTATCTTCTTGCGGGTTCGTCGTTCGTCCTTGTGACGGAAGCTCTAGTAAGAGGACCCCTGATAGAGACGGGAGCTCCTGATCACCGCTAGAGTTGTAGCAATTGGCATAGACGTGGTGTCTAGGCTAGGAATTACCTTCGTTTGCTTCGTAGCCCACGGTTGAGGTGGTAGGCGGCAGGTGGTGACAGCCCTGTCCGTCCCTTGTAATCCCCCACGTCCGGTTACGCCGTAGAGCCTCAGGCCGGCATCACCTGGCAGACCAGGTGCGATCCGGCGCCCGAAGTAAGAAGTATAGCATCAAGTTTAGCCATCGCCTAGGACTTTACCCTTAGAAAACCTCATTACCTAAGCTATCCTACTCCATCTCTGTTCAACCTCTGTTTAGAATTAACTCACAAGCCGTTCCTCGTGAAAGAAATACGATACCCGATTACTCACCGGGTGAAGTGCTATAACGGTGATTTCCGTGCGCTTGTGGATTTGGCTGCACACGCTAAGAAACACCAACAAGCATTTCTAGCGCCGTTGCCGGGGAACGGTTGTCGCAGTTAGCTCTGAACCTAGATTGCCCGTGTACCTTGACCTACCTTTGCTCCACTTCTTTTGTTTTATTTTTAGAAAACAAAAATATTCATGGAGCAACCAACCATTTACAACCTATCTGCTCCAAAGGGCGAGCTCATTCAAACACCCCAATCCTCGAAGCCTATCACAACTTCCGAGTATGAGCTCCGCCCTGGCTTTATAGCCATGGTTCGGGACCAAGCCTTCTCAGGCTTGGAATATGAAAACCCTTATGATCACCTACGGGAGTTTGAGCAACTCTGTGCATGCCTGACCATTGCGGGCATGTCACAAGATACATTGTGGTGGAAATTGTTTCCCTTTTCTCTCCATGAAAAGGCGAAGCAATGGTACACCCAAAACGTAGGGAAAGTAAACGGAGATTGGGAAGAATTGCGTAAGCATTTTTGCTTCACATTCTACCCTATTTCCCGTGTCGCTTCTCTACGACAGGAGGTGCTCAACTTCCAACAAAAACAGAACGAAACCATAGGTGCAGCCTGGGAACGCTTTTTGATCCTAACACGATCAGGCCCAGACCTGTCTATTCCTAACCACGTACTCCTACAACATTTTTGGTTAGGATTAGACAGAAATTCTGCCCTATTGCTCGATGTAACTACCGGAGGGTCGTTCCAGCACAAAACCACCGAAGAGGGGCAGGCTCTCTTGGATCGCATCCAAGAGAATGCTCCTCCCTTAGAACCCATCCGTGTAGAAACCGAGCCAATAAAAGAGGATGTCTCTTCGGCATCAGCCGAACCTTCCCAACCTTTAGAGAGACCCTCTCCCGAACCAGAACCCAAGACGGAAGAACCCATGGATCTTCCGGCTTTCGAGGATGAGCTTTTTGAAAATCTAGGAAATACCTCGCAATATGGATGTCGCACCAGACCACCAATTCCCGTCACCCCTAGCGAGCCTCTTGACGAACTTTTTCTCAAGGAGTCAGTTAGAGAGTTGACTTTTGTTATGAGCACGGAGTGGGTAGCAGAAGGTGAGCTCTCGTCTGAAGTAATTCAGATTCGCGCTCCATCTTCTACCCGCCGTTGCAAAATTCAGTGGAATTGGGTGGACGCTTTGTATAATCCCATAGTTGGGGCGAATTTGATGTCCCATTCCTATGCATCCACATGTCTAGGAATAGAGTCATTTACTCCAACAACACGGTCCTTAAGAACGCCAGAGTCTATTCAAAAAGGACTAGGGATTGTACATAATGTGACACTCCACCATGGAGATGTCGAAATGTCCCTGGACTTTCTTGTCTTTGACATCCAGGACTTCGACATACTCATTGGGCACCCCCTGGAACCACTTTTTGACAATCCATCAAAAACAGGGGAAATTAACATGAAACTAGGGAGAGAAACATTCCCGATTCAAGTCACTAGAGCCAGGAACTCAGTGGCCGAATCTCCCCCTAGTGTGCCCATTGAGATTCTAGCGGTTGACATGTTTGAGTCACCCGAGTCGTCTTTAGACAAAGATGCCGAATTCTTTATAGAAGAAAAAGACGAGTTCGGGGAGACAATTGATCTTCCTATAGGGGAGAAACCGCCTAGACCTCCAGTTGAACTTAAGCCCCTACCCAAAGGCTTACGTTATGTTTTCCTGAACGGCGACACCCAAACTCCTGTCATCATAAGTGACCAACTTAGTGATGAGGAGGCAACCAAACTCATAGCCGTCCTAGAAAAACATAAGTCAGTCTTTGGGTATTGCCTAGATGATCTTAAAGGGATAAGCCCAACACTCTGTACCCATCGCATTCCCATAGAGCCATCTAGCATACCTTCACGGGAACCTCAGCGTAGGCTGAACAATGCGATGCGGGAAGTCATGAAAAAGGAAGTCCTAAAACTTTTTCACACCGGGATAATCTATCCCATACCACACAGTGATTGGGTTAGCCCAGTCCAAGTGGTTCCCAAAAAGGGAGGAATGACAGTCATTGAGAATGCTAAAAAGGAACTCATACCTCAATGAACTGTCACCGGATGGCGAATGTGCATTGATTACCGAAAACTTAACAAGGCAACAAAGAAGGATCACTTTCCGCTCCCCTTCATTGATGAAATGTTGGAACGGTTAGCGAAACACTCCTTCTTTTGCTTCCTTGATGGGTATTCGGGATATCACCAGATTCCCATCCATCCGGATGATCAAAGCAAAACGACCTTCACATGCCCCTATGGAACGTACGCGTACCGTAGGATGTCGTTCGGGTTGTGTAATGCACCCGCGTCATTTCAACGGTGCATGATGTCTATCTTTTCGGACATGATTGAAGAAATCATGGAAGTTTTCATGGACGATTTCACCGTCTATGGGAAAACTTTTGATCATTGTCGAACAACTTAGACGGGTCTTGCAAAGGTGTCGCACAAAGATTTGGTACTTAATTGGGAAAAGTGCCATTTCATGGTCCGAGAGGGCATTGTCCTGGGACACTTAGTGTCCGAGAGGGGAATCGAGGTAGATAAGGCTAAGATAGAGGTTATCGAGCAACTACCTCCCCCGGTAAACATAAAAGGAATCCGTAGCTTCTTAGGTCATGCGGGGTTCTATAGAAGATTTATCAAGGATTTTTCACAAATCTCTAGACCCCTCACGAACCTATTAGCTAAAGATGCTCCTTTTGAGTTTACCGATGAATGCTTGAAAGCATTTAACACTCTCAAGCAAGCACTCATCTCTACACCTATCATCCAACCTCCCGATTGGTCTCTACCTTTTGAGATCATGTGTGATGCAAGCGATTATGCTGTTGGTGCGGTCTTAGGCCAAACCAAAGATAAAAAGCATCACGTGATAGCTTATGCCAGCAAGACTCTGACAAGAGCTCAGCTCAATTATGCCACAACAGAAAAAGAGCTTCTTGCTGTAGTATTCGCTATCGACAAGTTTCGGTCTTACTTAGTGGGCGCGAAGGTGATCATTTACACGATCACGCCTTGAAATTCTTGCTCACTAAGAAAGACGCGAAACCACGCTTGATCCGCCGGATTCTTTTGCTCCAAGAGTTCGATCTAGAAATAAAAGATAAGAAAGGAGTAGAGAATACCGTACGAGATCATTTGTCGCGTTTGCAAGTCACTAACATGCGGGATCTGCCCATCAATGACTTCCTTCGCGATGACATGCTATTGGCGACGGACTCCAACCCCGGTATGCAAACATTGTGAATTACATGGTTGCGGGACATGTACCACCGGAGAAAGCGGGAAAAAGCAAGAGGTTGAGAGCCGTCGTCATCTCGTGGGATGACCCGTACCGAGTGTGCTCGGGACGGCATACGAGAAGATGTGTGCCGACGGCGAAGGGATGCGAGATCATTGAAAGCCGTCACTCGGCACCATACGGAGGCCACTATGGAGTATTCCGCACTCAAGCAAAAATGGCAAAGGCGGATTCTTCGGCCAACGATGTATGCCGACACCAAAGAATTCATTCGGAGGTGTCGGAAGTGCCAGTTCCAGGGTGGCATCACAGCTCGCAACACAATGCCCCTCCACTTCAACCTTCAAATAGAAATATTTGATGTGTGGGGCATTGACTTCATAGGGCCCTTCCAGAAGTCCCAAGACTGCGAGTACATCCTTGTTGCTGTCGACTATGTCTCCAAGTGGGTGGAGGCCATGCCATGCCGAGCTGCTAATGCAAAACATGCCCGAAGGATGTTCCACGAAATAATCTTCCCTCACTTTGGTACACCACGCATGGTGATAATCGATGATCACATTTCGTTGATCGAACCTTCAGAGCATTCCTGAGAGAGCTGGGGGCCAAGCACAACATCGCCACACCATACCACCCACAAACCAGTGGCCAAGCTGAGACCTCGAAAAAGCAGATCAAGAACATCCTACAGAAGACGGTCAACGACATGGGGAAAGGATGGAAAAGCAAGCTTCCTGATGCACTCTGAGCATACAGGACTGCTTACAAAACCCCCATTGGCATGTCACCGTTCCAGCTTGTGTATGGAAAGAGCTGCCATTTGCTAGTAGAACTCGAACATCGAGCCTACTGGGCAATTAAGAGCTGGAACATGGACCTCAAGCTAGCCGGGAGACACCGCCAGAGGCAAATCTTTGAGCTTGAGGAATGGCGAGAGAAGGCGTACCACAGTGCCAAGCTCTACAAAGAGCGAACAAAGAGATGGCATGACAACCGGATCAAAACCAAGGAGTTTCGGCAGGGCGATAAGTTCCTGCTGTTCAACTCCAAGGTGAAAATATTCAGTGAGGGGAAACTGAGAAGCAAGTGGAAGGGGCCATATACCATCGTCGACACATCGTTTCATGGCGCAATCATGATCCAAGACGACGAAGGTAACATCTCCAAGGTAAATGGTCACCGCTTAAAAGCCTTTCCTTGAGCCTTCTTTACGCACAAAGTTAAACCAAGAAATTGATAGAATAGATTTAGTCATGCCGGATAATTTTTGATTTGATGTAGGGCATGACTTTAATTTATTCTATCTTTCTTGTGTTTATGAAAAATATTTATTATATATATATTGTGTCTTGTCTCCACTTGTTTTTGTATGCATTTAAGAAAAAGACAGTACAAAAACAAGTGTGGGGGAGGCACCTTTCTCCTTGATGCGCGAAATATTCGACACGGCAAAAACACGGTTTGCGCACCCTCTCACTCCCCGCTAATTCTCCTTATGCTGGAAATAAAATAAATAAAACTAAAACTTTGCAAAACTCCATCTCTTATTTTCACCAATCGAGAACGAGTTGCATACTTTTTATTCCTTGCTATCTTGATTGTGTGAACAACCTGTGCAATAGGGACCCCATGTTTTATCTAAGTTATTGGCAGGTGAGATATAGTAGAATGATATGAGACTTACCAACTCGTGCAATGGACTTGGGTATTTTTATGCAAAAATTCAAAAACTTTTTAGCAAATGCTCCTCATGTGATAAGTGCTATGTCCTACCGAGCCAAATATCTACGCTTACGCTTACAAAACCCGTTTAGCCACTTACACGATGTCAAGTCTTGAGATTCTTGCTAGAGATGGCCTTATCCCCAAGATCATTGCATTCACCCACCAAATAAACACGCCGACTCTCACCGAGAGCCGCGCACAGCATTCACCCACCAAATAAATATGCCGACTCTCACATTGAAAGTCGCGCACCATATGCACCCACCTTTCCACCAAAAACGCTCATTTCTTACACTGAGAATTGAGCACATATATGCCACGCCTTCTCCCTCTTCCACCAAAATACTCCTGTTAATAAGTCATGCATCTCTCTCCATCATTCATTCAAAGAAAGGTATGGACTGTTATTAGAAAATCCTACAAAGAGAAGCATGGTTCGTGAATAAGGAAGAGTTCTTTTTCTCCAAGGCCTTGAGGTAGAAAAGAAAAGAAAAAAAAAAAAAAAAAAAGAGCGAGAAAAAAAGAGAGAAATAAAGCAAGTTTTAGAGTTGTTCTTCGAGTCCATACCTTCTTGCACATTCTTTCATAAATAGAGAGAAACATGATCGAGTCCACAAATATTTTCTACACTTGCACTTGCACTTGCATCATCTAGGGATATGGCCTTCTCTTCATGACGTCCAAATGGCTTGACATTGAGACTCGTTTATCATCCATACCCAAAACTCCACATATCGGCCGTAGTGGTAGGATGATCAAGAACACTGGATAGGACTAGCCACCTGAAAAAGAGCGACTTGAGAGTATCACATGAGGAGCTAAGGCTAACTTTTGCGAAAATTCTAAAACCCCAAGTCTCAAAGCATGGGTAGTATGAGTTGACTTGATTTCAAGCTATTCCTCCTTCAATAGCAATAAGATAACTTGGTAGCCACCATGAATGTTCACAAATGCGGAAAAGCTTGGAATAATTTGTATGCGGGTCAACTCTTGGGAGAATACAACCACCTAGTTCTTCATCCTTTACTCGAGGACAAGCAAAGAGCTAAGTGTGGGGTAGTTGTTGGTGGTACTTAAACTCATTTCTAACCCCGCCAACTCTAGTCTAGGCAACACTAATTTTCACCTAGAATAGGCCTCTACTCTAACTATTTCCACGGTGTGGTGCGTAATCTTTGTTTTGCGGACATACTTAATTTTCACCTAAAATGGACCAAGACATGAAGAAAAATACATGGGTGAAAACATCTTTTATTTTGGTCCAAGCAAAACAAGAGAAAAAGAAGGGAAATCCAATTTCGAGGCCAGCCCAACCGAGAATAACCAAAGGCATGGGCCGACCGGGGCCCAACAAGGAGGCAACCGACCAAAGCGAAGGCCGGCGGGGCCCGCCCCAGCGCGGCGCGCCTGAGGCGCGCGCGCCCGTCTGAGCGCGGCCTGAACCCAGCTTCGGTTGGTCGGTTTGTTTGCCGCCTCTGATGGTCGGTTCGGGGGTGTTTTCGACATTTGCCCTACGAAAACCGACCATCCCACTCCTATATAAACATGGGCAAGCCTCCCCACTTCAACAACAATTCATTATTCATTTTTAGTTCTCACTCTTCACCACACCTCCATTCTACAAGTGTACAATAGAGAGAGTAGAACCACTCTACCTAGCCTAGCTAGAATAGAAGTAAGGAGTGAGAGAGGAGCAAGAGTAGAGCATCTCTCCAAGAGAGCTCTCGGGAAGCTAGTCTTCCACGGGGCGGATTGCCGGACTTGTCGGCTCCCTCCTCGCTTGTACCTCTACGACGTCTTGCTACTTGAAGTAAGACATCGTGTTTATCTTTCGGTAATACCTTTGAGTAAGTTATTCTTGCTTGTTATCTTCTTGCGGGTTCGTCGTTCATCCTTGTGACGGAAGCTCTAGTAAGAGGACCCCTAATAGAGACGGGAGCTCCTGATCACCGCTAGAGTTGTAGCAACTGGCATAGACGTGGTGTCTAGGCTAGGAACTACCTTCGTTTGCTTCGTAGCCCACGGTTGAGGTGGTAGGCGGCGGTGGTGACAGCCACTGTCCGTCCCTTGTAATCCCCCACATCCGGTTACGCCAGAGCCTCAGTGGCATCACCCGCAGACCGGAGTGCGATCCGGCGCCCGAAGTAAGAAGTATAGCATCAAGTTTAGCCATCGCCTAGGACTTTACCCTTAGAAAACCTCATTACCTAAGCTATCCTACTCCATCTATGGGCAACCTCTGTTTAGAATTAACTCACAAGCCGTTCCTCGTGAAAGAAATAGATACCCGATTACTCACCGGGTGAAGTGCTATAACGGTGATTTCCGTGCGCTTGCGGATTTGGCTGCACACGCTAAGAAACGCCAACAGCAGACCAGCTGTGGGGGTCTCCCTGTTACTTTAGGCTCTGACTTGCCTCTAACCCTGTATAATATGTGACTTAGCTAATCTTCGCTTAGCAACATACGACCAACCAGCTCCGTGTTTATTTATTCTTTATTCTTTCCATTTCTTTTATTCCTTATTTCTCTTTATCCTTGAGTGAAGACCAAGTGTGTGTCCACTATCCTCAAATTACCATTTATCTTACCCCTGCATAGTATTAAGGCTCATTTCGATGATGTGAAGTACCATATCCATGTGCTAGAGCTATTTTACACCATGCCTTCCTTTGGGAAAATATGAATAACGATACCCTGACATACTTCCGGGTGAAATGCTACAATGATAGATCCGTGCGCTTGCGGATAATATCTTTAGAACACGACTATCAACCCTGGCGTTTCTTGGCGGACCACTAGGATGTAACAATTCTAGTGATTACGCTAATAAATGCCAACACAGCCGTAGGACGCGTAGGAACCGGCCGTGTGGCAGCAAAGTCGTGTGTGCAAATATGGCAGTTCTGGAGCCGAGGTTAAGGGCTATTCAGGCTCTCGAGCTATAGCAAATGCTATGGTTGAGAGGCCAGAGATGTCAAAATGCCTTAACCATGGCGTATGGGCATGCTTGACTCAGTGCCGGGAGCCATAGGATGCGTTGGAACCGACCGTGCGGCAACATTGTTGTGTGTGCAAATATGGCAGTTTTGGAGCCGTAGAGCCATGGTTAAGGGCCCTTCAGGCTCTCGGGTGATGGAAAACTCGATGGTGGAGAGGTGAGAGGCATCAAAATGGCTTAACCTTTGCGTACGAGTGTGCTTGAACCGGTCCGAGAGCCGTAGGATGCACAGGATCCAGCCGTGCGGCAGCACAGTCGTGTGTGCAAATATGGAAGTTCTGGAGTCGTGGAGCTGTTGTTAAGGGCCGTTCGGGCTCTCGGGTGATGACAAACATTGTGGTGGTGAGGCCAGAGGTGTCAAAATGCCTTAACCATGGCATACGGTCGTGCTTGACCTAGTGCCGAGAGCTGTAGGACACGCAAGAACCGGCTGTGCGGTAGCATAGTCGTGTGTGCAAATATGGCAGTTCTAGAGCCGTGGAGCCATGGTTAAGGGCCATTCGGGTTCTCAGGTGGCAACAAACGCTGTGCTAGAGAGGCCAGAGGTGTCAAAACGCCTTAACCATGGCACATGGGCATGCTTTACTTGGTGCTAGGAGCCCTAGGACGCACAGGAACCACCCGTGTGGCAGCAAAGTCGTGTGTGCAAATATGGCAGTTCTGGAGCCGTGGAGCCAAGGTTAAGGGCCGTTCAGGCTCTCGAGCTATGGCAAACACTATGGTAGAGAGGCCAGAGATGTCAAAATGCCTTAACCATGGCGTACGGGCATGCTTGACTCAGTGCCGGGAACCATAGGACGCGTTGGAACCGACCGTGCGGCAACATGGTTGTGTGTGCAAATATGGCAGTTTTGGAGCCGTCGAGCCGTGGTTAAGGGCCCTTCAGGCTCTCGGGTGATGGAAAACTCTATGGTGGAGAGGTGAGAGGCATCAAAATGGATTAACCATGGCGTACGTGCATGCTTGACCCGGTGCCGTGAGCCATAGGATGCACAGGATCCGGCCGTGCGGCAGCACAGTCGTGTGTGCAAATATGGAAGTTCTGGAGTCATGGAGCTGTGGTTAAGGGCCGTTCGGGCTCTTGGGTGATGACAAACATTGTGGTGGTGAGGCCAGAGGCGTCAAAATGCCTTAACCATGGCATACGGTCGTGCTTGACCTAGTTCTGAGAGTTGTAGGACACGCAAGAACCGGCTGTGCGGTAGCATAGTCGTGTGTGCAAATATGGCAGTTCTAGAGCTGTGGAGCCATGGTTAAGGGCCATTCGGGTTCTCGGGCAGCAACAAACGCTGTGCTGGAGAGGCCAAAGGTGTCAAAATGCCTAAACCATGGCGCATGGGCGTGCTTTACTTGGTGCCAGGAGCCGTAGGACGCGCAGGAACCACCCGTGCGGCAGCAAAGTCGTGTGTGCAAATATGGCAGTTCTGGAGCCGTGGAGCCGAGGTTAAGGGCCGTTCAGGCTCTCGAGTTATGGCAAACACTATGGTAGAGAGGCCAAAGGTGTCAAAATGCCTTAACCATGGCGTACGGGCATGCTTGACTCAGTGCTGGGAGCCATAGGACGCGTTGGAACCGACCATGCGGCAACATGGTCATGTGTGCAAATATGGCAGTTTTGGAGCCGTGAAGTCGTGGTTAAGGGCCCTTCAGGCTCTCGGGTGATGGAAAACTCTATGGTGGAGAGGTGAGAGGCATCAAAATGGATTAACCATGGCGTACAGGCATGCTTGACCCGGTGCCGAGAGCCATAGGATGCATAGGATCTGGCCGTGTGGTAGCACAGTCGTGTGTGCAAATATGGAAGTTCTGGAGTCATCGAGCTGTGGTTAAGGGCCATTCGGGCTCTCGGGTGATGACAAACATTGTAGTGGTGAGGCCAGAGGCGTCAAAACGCCTTAACTATGGCATACGGTCGTGCTTGACCTAGTGCTGAGGGCTGTAGGACATGCAGGAATCGGCTGTGCAGTAGCATAGTCGTGTGTGCAAATATGGCGTTTCTAGAGCTGTGGAGCCATGGTTAAGGGCCATTCGGGTTCTTGGGCGGCAACAAACGTTGTGGTGGAGAGGCCAGAGGTGTCAAAATGCCTTAACCATGGCGCATGGGCGTGCTTGATTTCATGCGAGGAGCCGTAGGACGCGCAGGAACCGGCCGTGCGGCAGCAAAGTTGTGTGTGCAAATATGGCAGTTCTGGAGCCGTGGAGCCGAGGTTAATGGCCGTTCAAGCTCTCAAGCGACGGAAAACGCTATGGTAGAGAGGCCAAAGGTGTCAAAATGCCTTAACCATGATGTACGGGCATGCTTGACTCAGTGCCGGGAGCCATTGTACGCGTTGGAACCGACCGTGCGGCAACATGGTCATGTGTGCAAATATGGCAGTTTTCGAGCCGTGGAGCCGTGGTTAAGGGCCCTTCACACTCTCGGGTGATGGAAAACTCTATGGTGGAGAGGTGAGAGGCATCAAAATGGCTTAACCATGGGGTACGAGCGTGCTTGACCGGTGCCGAGAGGCGTAGGATGCACAGGATCCGGCCGTGCGGCAGCACAGTCGTGTGTGCAAATATGGAAGTTCCGGAGTCGTGGAGCTGTTGTTAAGGGCCGTTCGGGCTCTCGTGTGATGACAAACATTGTGGTGGTGAGGCCAGAGGCGTCAAAACGCCTTAACTATGGCATACGGTCGTGCTTGACCTAGTGCTGAAAGCTGTAGGACATGCAGGAACCGGCCGTGCGGCAGCAAAGTCGTGTGTGCAAATATGGCTGTTCTGGAGCCATGGAGCCGAGGTTAAGGGCCGTTCAAGCTCTCGAGCTACGGCAAATGCTATGGTAGAGAGGCCAGAGGTGTCAAAATGCCTTAATCATGGCGTACGGGCATGCTTGACTCAGTGTCAGAAGCCATAGGACGCATTGGAACCGACCGTGCGGCAGCATGGTCGTGTGTGCAAATATGGCAGTTTTGGAGCCGTGGAGCCGTGGTTAAGGGCCCTTCAGGCTCTCGGGTGATGGAAAACTCTATGTTGGAGAGGTGAGAGGCATCAAAATGGCTTAACCATGGGGTACGAGCGTGCTTGAACCGGTCCGAGAGCCGTAGGATGCACAGGATCCGGCCGTGCGGCAGCACAGTCGTGTGTGCAAATATGGAAGTTCTGGAGCCGTGGAGCTGTTGTTAATGGCCGTTCGGGCTCTCGGGTGATGACAAACATTGTGGTGGTGAGGCCAGAGGCGTCAAAATGCCTTAACCATGGCATACGGTCGTGCTCGACCTAGTGCCGAGAGCTGTAGGACACGCAAGAACCGGCTGTGCGGTAGCATAGTCATGTGTGCAAATATGGCAGTTCTAGAGCTGTGGAGCCATGGTTAAGGGCCATTCGGGTTCTCGGGTGGCAACAAATGCTATGCTGGAGAGGCCAGAGGTGTCAAAATGCCTTAACCATGGCGCATGGGCATGCTTTACTTGGTGCCAGGAGCCGTAGGATGCGCAGAAACCAGCCGTGCGGCAGTAAATTCATGTGTGCAAATATGGCAGTTTTGGAGCCATGGAGCCAAGGTTAAGGGACGTTCAGGCTCTTGAGCTATGGCAAATGCTATGGTAGAGAGGCCAGAGGTGTCAAAATGCCTTAACCATGGCGTACGGGCATGCTTGACTCAGTGTCGGGAGCCATAGGACGCGTTGGAACCGACCGTGCGGCAACATGGTTGTGTGTGCAAATATGGTAGTTTTGGAGCCGTGGAGCCGTGGTTAAGGGCCCTTCAGGCTCTCGGGTGATGGAAAACTCTATGGTGGAGAGGTGAGAGGCATCAAAATAGCTTAACCATGGCGTACGGGCATGCTTGACCCGGTGCCGAGAGCCATAGGATGCACAGGATCCGGCCGTGCGGCAGCACAGTCTTGTGTGCAAATATGAAAGTTCTGGAGTCATGGAGCTGTGGTTAAGGGGCTTTCGGGCTCTCGGGTGATGACAAACATTGTGGTGGTGAGGCCAGCGGCATCAAAATGGCTTAACTATGTCATACGGTCGTGCTTGACCTAGTGCCGAGAGCTATAGGACACGCAGGAACCGGCTGTGCGGTAGCAAACTCATGTGTGCAATTATGGCAGTTCTAGAGCTGCAGAGCCATGGTTAAGGGCCATTCGGGTTCCTAGGCGGCAACAAATGCTGTGCTGGAGAGGCCAGAGGTGTCAAAACGCCTTAACCATGGTGCATGGGCGTGCTTGACTTGGTGCGAGGAGCCGTAGGATGCGCGGGAACCGGCCGTGCGGCAGCAAAGTTGTGTGTGCAAATATGGCAGTTCTGGAGCCGTGGAGCCGAGGTTAAGGGCCATTCAGGCTCTCAAGCGACGACAAACGCTATGTAGAGAGGCCAGAGGTGTCAAAATGCCTTAACCATGGCGTACGGGCATGCTTGACTCAATGTCGGGAGCCATAGGACGCGATGGAACCGACCGTGCGGCAGCATGGTCGTGTGTGCAAATATGGCAGTTTTGGAGCCGTGGAGCCGTGGTTAAGGGTCCTTCAGGCTCTCGGGTGATGGAAAACTCTATGGTGGAGAGGTGAGAGGCATCAAAATGGCTTAACCATGGGGTACGAGCGTGCTTGACCCGGTGCCGAGGGCCATAGGATGCACAGGATCCGGCCGTGCGGCAGCACAGTCGTGTGTGCAAATATGGAAGTTCTGGAGTCGTGGAGCTGTTGTTAAGGGCCGTTCGGGCTCTCGGGTGATGACAAACAATGTGATGGTGAGGCCAGAGGCGTCAAAATGCCTTAACCATGGCATACGGTCGTGCTTGACCTAGTGCTGAGAGCTGTAGGACACGCAAGAACTGGCTGTGCGGTAGCATAGTCGTGTGTGCAAATATGGCAGTTCTAGAGCTGTGGAGCCATGGTTAAGGGCCATTCGAGTTCTCGGGCGGCAACAAACGCTGTGCTAGAGAGTCCAGAGGTGTCAAAATGCCTTAACCATGGCGCATGAGCGTGCTTGACTTGGTGCCAGGAGCCGTAGGACGCGCAGGAACCAGCCGTGCGGCAGCAAAGTCGTGTGTGCAAATATGGCAGTTCTTGAGCCGTGGAGCCGAGGTTAAGGGCTGTTCAGGCTCTCGAGCTATGGCAAACGCTATGGTAGAGAGGCCAAAGGTGTCAAAATGCCTTAACCATGATGTACGGGCATGCTTGACTCAGTGCCGGGAGCCATAGGACGCGTTGGAACCGACCGTTCGGCAACATGGTTGTGTGTGCAAATATGGCAGTTTTGGAGCCGTGGAGCCGTGGTTAAGGGCCCTTCAGGCTCTCGGGTGATGGAAAACTCTATGGTGGAGAGGTGAGAGGCATCAAAATGTGTAAGTGCATCTAGCCCTTTAGTGGGTTTTGGTGAATTGATTGACAACATAATTAAAGGTCTAACAAGTTTGCTAAGTGTTGAACAGGAAGTTTTAGTCTATTACATATACTTGTGGATTGTGTGTCAACAAGTATATATATAAGGTTCAACAAGGCAAACTTGATGGTATTCCACATTGTGTTGAGATGAAGGCCAAGTCATGTATTGTTGTATTGAAAGATTATGGAAACAATCTAGTTAAAGCAAAAGACAACAATGCAAATGGAATCAATGAGATGGCTTATATGTTGTGGGATATCGTAGCATCATGTGAAAGTAAGCAAATTTGGAAAATGACAAAGGAGATAATATATAATGGTCAGAAGATGTTCTCCACCTTGGGTTGCTTGCATGGATAGAGGGTCAAGCCAAAATGAAGAGGATACAAGGAATCGTGAATTGGCTTGACCATATCAATGTTGATATATATATATATATATATATATATATATATATATATATATATATATATATATATATATATATATATATATATATATATATATATATATATATGTCTCTATGTGAGCCAAAAGCTTGATTGATATTAACATTCATATCTAGAAGATATTCAAGCAAGGATCAGAATATTGAAGAAGTGGTTATTCAATAGATGCTTAATATGATATGACTTGAGTATGGCTTGATATGGTGAAGATAGCAAGGAAAGGGCTTCGAGGTACTAAGCGGAGGTGAAGGGTAAGCATGGGCTTGGACCGAGGTACCATGGCTAAGGTGAAGAAGAGAGTACTTGCATTTAGTCGAGGAACTAATCTAGCTATGAGAAGTCATATTATGTTGAGGATCAGATGATTAGTGGAAGTGACTTGAAGCCATGAAGGTGAACTCATATATATATGGATATGGTTCAAGTCACATGATCAAGGTAAAATGAGAATGAGGAAAACATATTCTATGGTAGAGTCCTCAGTTATCAAGTGAAGTGGCAACCTGCTCAAAGGAATTTACTTTACATTCTTTTATGTTTGAGTTTAGGAAATGTCGTACTATTAAGGGGGACTCAAGGACAGTAGGTCAACTGTTGAACCAAGTGCTCAAAACCTATCAATCACATCCTCATACCAAGCCAAAGAAGCCAGCCAAATTTCATATTCAAGTCAGCTTCCTTTGGTGGGCGGCAGTGCTGCCCATAATGGGTGGCAGTGTCGCCCACTGTTGACCGTTGCAGAGCGGCCCGTATTTATACAGCAGCTTTCTCTCACAATGGTCATCTTCTTCCTCCGAGCATTCACTCTTATTCAGAATAGACCAAAGCTCACCTCTCTCTCCTCCATTGAAGCTCCCACCTCCCTCAAGTGAATCCTTGATTCCAACCATAGAAACTTGAGAGAAAAGGCAGCAAACTTCAATAGGAGAGCAGATCCACTGATTCCCAAAGTCTAAGAGCATTTGGTTCATGTTTGGCCGGCGGTTCTAGGGTTTGATACTCTTGGAGCTTGCTCCTAGCTGGCTAGACGTCACCCTTGAGTTGCTAACTCGTGTGGCAACCTTGGGAGGTTTGTAACCTCACCCTGCAGCTAGTGAAATCACCCTCTCATCTCAAGAGTTAACTCTCTTGACTTGAGATCGAGGGAAGAACCAACCTTTGTGGTGACGTTCAATCCTTTTGTGGATACCTCAACAACGTGGACATAGGCAAGCCTTTTGTGGCGAGCTGAACCACGGGATAAACAGCCGTGTCACTTGTGCTCAAGTTTATATTCTTGCAGTTCATGTTGTTGAGTAGCTG
Organism: Themeda triandra; assembly: GCA_018135685.1. NCBI lineage: Eukaryota > Viridiplantae > Streptophyta > Magnoliopsida > Poales > Poaceae > Themeda > Themeda triandra. The sequence continues at coordinate 69,686 of JAENPR010001008.1, read as the reverse complement.
CTGCTTAGTTCTTGGAAGTTAGATCTTGTCTCTTGTGCCTTTTCTGTGGTATACAGTCTTCGAGCTGTATCTAACCCTCATATTGCAGGAATAAGGAGCTCTTGGTATATAGTTTCTATCTGCAAAGTTTCAGGTTCAGCCGAGCTGTATTTGCTGAGCGACAGTGTCGCCCGGGTAGAGCGACAGTGTCGCCCGTATGTTTTGATTGAGTTTTGAGCTGAACTTTTGCAGGATTGTCTTTGGTCATATCTAGTATATCTTCCCAAAGTTTGAGCTCTATTGGACTCACGACCACAGGGAGGGAGTGCAGGCCTCAAAGAAGTTTGTGCTAAGTTTTGTTTGAGCTAATTTTGTGTAGGCCTATTCACCCCCCCTCTAGGCCTCCTAGGCGACATCAGAGATCCTACAAGTGGTATCGGAGCCCGGTCTCTCAATTTCAGGCTTAACCGCCTTGAGAGAATGATGTCGACAAGTGGTGAAGTATCTCTAGAAAATTTACTTCCAGATGGCTCAAACTATTCATCTTGGTCTGCTAGTGTGCTAAATATTTTTAGGGCCATGGGTCCCCATATAGAGCAGATTGTAGATGTGAGCATTTCTCCTCCTAGTGATGATGTGTATTATCTATCTAGAAAGGAAAAGAAATGCTTTGGCATTACAATGCTCAAGCTTCTAACATTTTATTTAGTGCTTTGAGTGAAGAGGTACTTGATCTTGTTGTATTTGGAGATGATGAACCACTTGCTTTGATGCTCATATCATTTGGACCGCACTCAAAGCAAGATATGGCAAGTCCAAATGTCATGAGAACAACCTCTCATTGGAGGAACCACTTGAGGAGTGCTCATCTTCACCGACAAATAATGAGCCTCAAGTGATTCTTCCAAGAGGCCTAGGTGATCATGCCACATCCACTTCCTCACCAACATGTGACTTAATGAATGGTAATGAAATGGTTGGTGAGAACAATATTTATGCATGTGGTACTTCTACTTCCTCTAGTTCTTGTGAGACTAACATTTTGAAGGAAGGAGAAGCTTGTGATCGGTGGAGGCCAAATGATGAATCCACCTCACCTAGAAGCTCAACTCTCCATGCCACTACTCCTATGTGTCTCATGGAAAAGGGTAAGGAGGTAAAATCAAAAGCTAAACCTTCTTCACCTCCTAGTGATATCTCTAGTAGTGAACTTAGTGAATCTAGTGATGATGAGTCCAGTAATGTGAAAGAATATACTAGATTAGTAAGAAATCTAGATCCTAAAACCAAACTCTTTATCACTACACTAATGAAAGAGTTAGAGAGTGTCAAAGCTGAGCTTGCTGAAATATATGATGTTCTCAAGAGAACTGAAGATTTATATCGCAGCAGCGATGAAGCTCTTAAGTTAGAGAGAAGAGAAGTGAGCTCTTTGAACAAAGCTTTAAGCAATGAACAAAGAGAGCATGCTAACACAAGGAAGGCAAACGTTGCCCTCAATGACAAGTATTGTGTCTTAGTTTAAAAGCACAACAAACTTGAGGAGCAATATAGTCTTCTTTGGGAAAGCACCTCAAATCCTTCCTCTAATTCAAGTGACAACTCTAAAGCTTCCACTAGTGAAGGTTGTGAAAAATGTGCTGATTTTGATATGAATGCTTTTTCCACTAACCTTGCTGACATGGAGGCTATGAGAAAGGAGATTTTTAGGCTCAATGAAGTGATAGCAGGAGGATGCATAAATGACATAACTGAAAGTGATAATGAGCAGCTCAAGGAAGAAGTTGAGATGCTAAAAAGGGACCTGATTTACTGGAAGGGCAAATGCAATGCTCAACCTTCTCAAGATAACCGTGAAAACATGGTGAAGAAGCTTGAGGAGGGATCAACCGATGCATGCATCAAGCCTCACAAAATGGTTCAGAAGTCCAACAATGGCAAGTTGAAGGGGACACTTAAAGAAGTGCAATCTGTCAAGAATGCAGCAGTTCAGCCAGCTGCACATAGTGCGGCAGTGCCACACCCCAGGAGCGGCAGTGCCGCACAGAACAACAAGGTCCCTAATGCCATCAAGGTGCAACATCAACCAAAGATGAAGACTCTCATCATTTGCTTCAGGTGCAAGAAAGAGGGTCACCATGTTAGAGATTGTACCTTGAAGAAAGAAAAGAAGAAGAGCATGAGCAAGATCCAAGAGAAGAAGTTGGATCATGTTAAGTGCTCCAGCAAGGGACACAATGCCTCTATGTGTTCCAACAAAGTTGATGACCAAGCCACACTTCCAAAGAACAAGACAAGAAGAAGCAAGAGGAAGTGTTATGGATGCAATGAGAAGGGACATGAAGTTGGTTCATGTCCTAACAAGAAAAGTGAAGGCTTGTCATCATCAACAAAGAGGCTCATCAGCAAGGTAGCAAGTAAAACACAAGAAGAGAAGGCTAACAAGAATAAGAGCCACCTATGCTACACTTGCAGAGAAAAGGGACATCTTGGTAAGGATTGTCCTATGAGTAACACTCTTAAGCTCAACTCTTCAATTGATTCAAATATGCTTAGGAGATCCAAAAATGACACTTGTGCTAGAAAGGTGATTGGTTCACCAAGTACTAGCACAAAGGCCATTTGGGTGCCTAAGTCTCTTGTGACTAACCATAATGGACCCAACATAGTTTGGGTACCAAAGTGTGCTTGATGAGTGTTGTTGGTACTTGAAGGTGATATGAAGCTTCGGGTGCTTGAGCAAGTTCAGTGAAAATATTCACTCAAGCTATCAACCAATTTATGTTGTCCTCTTTTATATGGTTGGCCCGAAGATGAATCAAGTGAAATATTCCAAACTTCATATTCACCTTGGTAACTAGTACCTAACCCCTGCTAGCTAGCCTCTTGACTTGTGTAGTCTCTAGTATTTCACAAATATGTGTGTGTTTGTGAATTATTAGGATTGGCTAGGGAGCTTAATATTTAAATGAATCATCTTCCATATGATGCTTTTAATGGCTCTCTAGTGGAGCAAGGTCTTACTTATGTTGTAGGTTATGAGGTACAGAGATAGAAGATCATCAAGCTGCTGCTATATCAAATTCCGCTGACAACTCTGATGTAGTACAACTGCAGACCCCTGCTGCAACATGGTAGAGCGGCAGTGCCGCACCTCAGAGCGGCAGTGCCGCACCTGTGCACACAAGAGTGACTCCACTCCAGTTTGTGAACAAAACCTACAATGCATATATGAGCAAGATGAAGATGAAGACACCACCTCATCCATCATATTTCAAGAAGGGTGATGAAGAGGTTCATCCATACATACTATGAGTTGGTTTGAGGGATTTTTAAACTTGGTTTAGATTGGAGGTAAAACTTCAAGAAGGCCAAGAATAAAGAATCAAGCTCAAGTAAAGTAGAGGCACTCATTATTCACAATTCAAGAACTCTCTACTTGATGGATTCTTGTCATATGCCAAAATATTCATATTCATCTTATGGGCATCTACATGCTGCAATGGTTGTGAGTATTTCTTGGCATATTTCAATTTAAATATTTTGTTGCTGCCATGATCTAGACATAGAGTGAAATCCCAAAGTTCTTGATTGAATAAAGTGCTATATGAGAAATTCAAATACTTAGAGCACTTATAAAAGGGGAATCACTCTATGACTAGAGTTGTGAGACTAATCCTTTCTCTAAGTGATTTATGTAGTCTCACTAAATGAGAACATGTTTCTCAAATGGAGTGTGCTATCATATGAAGGTCATCAATCTAAACTATGTGATGTATTCTCTCTAGTTGATTTGAAGATTTGCCTATATGTTAGCCACCTACCATAATATGGCTTAAATCTGCCCTTTGAACTTAATTGACCAATCATGCATATTCAGATCGTCTTTCCACTTGAAAGGATGTGCATGAGGCTTTAAGGCAGATTTAATCCATGTTATGAGGTTTCTCTATTCAGTAACCCACTTGCCTCTCCACATACAAAGGGTTGCTAAATGAGAAGCTAGTGCTTGTGATACTAATATTATCTTGTGTTTGAGCTTATCTACAGAAAGTTCATCATAAGAGGATGTGCTTGCTTAACTGGATGAATCACAAGCTTGAAGGTTACTCTTCACCTAAAGAAAGATGCTGCTGCTAGAGGCCATATTGATCAAAATCTGATTTTGAGTAAATCAAGTTTGAGGTTGAGTTGGATGAGCTATATTGAAAGAATTCATAGGATGACAAGTATTTATAAGAGGTCTGAATGAAAAATATGTCTTGTGAGTACTTCTAGCCAAGTTCACCTCAAGATTGGACAAGAAAGAGAAGAATTGAGAATTATCAAATCTGTCCAGAAATCTGAAATTCTGAGTTGGCTGCACTTTGGCATGGATTTGAAGACCCAATGCTGTTGATTTGACCTGAAACTTTGTGGGCATTCTATACACATCCAATACTTATTGCTGTACAATTGACATGAAGATTGGTTTTGAAGAAAATCAGTTTATGAGTTGGTTTCTGTCAGTTTCAGCACTATAGTTTTCAGACCTCAACAGTTTTGGGAGAAAATTCATTTGACTGACCAAATGATGTCCAAATGAGATGAAACTTTTACACAAGATAAAGGACACATAAATTCAGCTCTCTACCAAATTTCATGCATTTTGAACAAGTGGTCACCAAGGAGTTGAATCAGTTTCAACAATGCAGTTTCAGATTTAGTAAGTGTGATAAGAAGTTGATTTGGTTGCCCAAATGAAGTCGTAATGAGCTGAAATTTCTACAGAAGTTGTAGGACTCATAGATGAACCTCTCTACCAAATTTCATGCTTATTGGGCTTATGGTCCGAGAGATATGAATCTTTCTCTAAGAAGTTAAAATTCTGTCAGTGAGCAGTGCAGTGTTCAGATCTAGCAGATTTGTATAATCAACTGAAGCCCAAATGGTTTGAAATTTCTATAGCAGTTAAAGGACTTATTTATGAAGATTTCTACCAAATTTCATGTATATTGGGCTAGTGGTCTGAGAGATATGGATTTATCTCTAGAGAAGACAGAATCTGAAAACTCACTGTATTTCAGACTTCAGCAGTTGGTGGAAAACTGATTTGTCCAATCAAATAGAGTTCAAATGGTCTCAAATTTCTACAGTAGTAGAAGACTCATGGATGATCATGCCTACCAAATTTCATGAATATGGAACTTGTGGTTTGATAGATATGAAGTGTTCTTCAAGGATTTAAATTCTGATAGAGTGCAGTTTCAGACCTATTAGCTGTGGGAGAAAACTGATTTGGCTGGTCAAATGAAGTGCAAATGGGCTGAAATTTATATAGCAGTTAAAGAACTCATAGATGAAGACTCCTACAAAATTTCATACAATTTGAGATAGTGATTTGAGAGTTATGAATTTTTCTCTAAGCATGATGACTCTGAAAACTGACTGTATAAAATTGAAGTGCATTATAACAAGGTTCAGTTGACTCTCAAGTTGGTCATAAAGGATCATTTGAAAAGGAGAAGCATCAGTTTGGTCTTAAGGAGTTTGAATGAAGAAAAAGGGCTCACACATGAGTCCTAATCAGCTGCAATCGGATTACTAGCAGCAACAGAGACAATTGCAAGTAGTTGGAATTTGAGCAAATCAGTTTTAGATTTTCAGAAATAGCAGCTAAATCGAGTTCAATAGCAGGAATGAGTTTCTACTAGTTGGAACTAGAAGAATTCAGTTGTAGAGCTTCATGAACAATAGTTGGAAGCAACTGGAACTAGCTGAAACTATTGGGTTGCAATCAGCCCGAAGACGTCTGAAATCAGCTGAAATATAGTGCTAACCTCTCCCATGACCTCAATATTGTTAATGTGCTTAAGTGGACTTTGTGTACTCTTGTATGCACATATTTAGGGGGAGCTTAGCCTATATCTTGTAGAACAAATGGTTTCTCTCAAGTACATATTGTGCAGCCCTACACATTAAAGCATTGGATGGATGGTTCCTTGGACTCTTTTGGTGCTTCATAAGATGCCCCAATCCTTAGTGGGACCAAATCTGGATGAGTTGGAGAAAACATATGAAGAATGGGCTTTCACTACTATTTCTCCTATCTAGAGCTCATGAAGTGCATATGCTCCATTTCATTGATCATTCAAGACCTTTTCAATGAAAGTGGTAACTCCTATTATGAATCTTGGATGATCATAAGAGAGCTCTGACTCACCATAAACCATCAAGTGAAGAGAACTGTGGCCATCTAGATTATCAAGTCTCACTTATGATGGTCATATCAATATGGTGATCTATCTACCTCGGTGGTGGTATGTGTTCTTGGCATAATTTCAATTCTTGCAAATTTGTCATGCCTTGACCAAGATATAGAATGAACTCCTATTGACTCTTATACCGATTCAAGTGCATTTCACAAGTAATTCAAGTACTTGATGCACATATTGTTGACACAAAATGTGGCGCACTGTGTCTCACACACAGCAAGCCGGAAAGCCTAGCTTCAATCGGGTGCCCGGGCGTCTGAATCCGGAAGCGTGCCAGTCGATTTGACCTGAAAGTCGACAAGGGATAAAACGGTAAGATCATAACTGAACGTCTTTGGGTGAGACCGAGATAGTTCCATCTTTACGGCCCCGAAGCCACTTACGACGACACATAGCTATAGAAGCTATCTGCCAACAAGTTTGCAATTCATTCGGCTAATATGATATGACTGACATGAATAAAGCTGAACTGCCGAATGCGTGTAATCGAAGACATGTTTGAACAAGATTAAATCATCAAAGCATATCAAACTACATATCAGGTTTAAAGCATCATCAAGCACTAATAATTAAGGATAAGTAACTTATAAATGTAAATCTATTAAACAACACATGCATAGGCTACTCCAACTAGTCTCCGCACGTCTAGCCTTCATAAACCCGTCGAGCATAAACCCAAGCAAGCTAATCCACCGCATGATACCACTCGCTATGAATTTACACCACCCCTTCTTGCCGCGATCAATCCACCGCATGATACAATCTAACAATAAAGAGCTAAAAGCACGTAATTACCTAACAGATCTATAAATACTCGCTACATGTATAAGCATAACCGTATCGGCAAGATTGCCGAATCGGGGTCCATGAAGAAGGAACAAACGAGTAACATGTAAAAGAAACCTATCAGATTAAACCGATCTCTAGTCCACCGGATGACTAGCTCTAGAGTAACCCAAAGACCTGCATCTGCCGCACGGTACCCGGTCCTGTCAAGGCTTATCTACATCTAACGTGAATGAACCCGCAACACGTAACAATCTAGATCGATCTAATTCGGCTATATGAACTTGATCTACTTGATATAAGTAAGCATGAAAGAATGATCAAAAGCCGAAAAGAGCATTAATCTAGATTGGGCAAAAGAGTGTTGCAAATAAATAAATATTAGATAAAGCATGCAACACGTGATAACTTAATAAATCAATTAGATCTTGCCAAATCTAATAGAGCCGATAACTATCTTTACTCATGTCTTAATCCGCCGCACGATACAAGGCACAAGCAAAAACTTCCCATGATCGAGCTTAGATCTACCGCATGTTCTAAGCTAAAACAATGAGACTACTTGCATTACATCTAAATCCGCCGCACGATACTAGACATGATAGCAAGGTTGCCGGGACTTACGGAGGTCGACGGATCGATTGGCCCTCTCGAAGAACTCGACGACACGACTAAAAGGACTCGAAGGGTGGCACGTAGCCGGTTGTATTGATTTGGTTGTGAACCCTTATTACAATGGTCGAGGGCTTATATTTATACCCTGGAAAAAACATGAGTCCTAAGTGTTTACGAACTATCTAAACAAAATTGGAAAGATACAAATATGCCAACTCTAACCATAATCGGAGTCCTTGACTATTACGACCCTTCCCTTTACGGTCGCTCCCTCTCTCCTTCTTTCGCCTTTGAACGAAGCCGTCATAGCCGACCGCTTGATCATTTGTCGAACACATGGAAATTAGCCGACCGCATATGCATTTGCCGAATTGCTCTATCTGCTCCCTGCGGGCCCACCTGTCATATTCCTGACCAAATTCTGGTGTTAACACATGCCCCCTCAATTTCGAGATAAAAGGTTTTTATTTCGAAATTGACCATAAGCACCTTTGTTTTTCCAATTTGTTTGCTCACTGGTCTGTCTTGTTTTCTGTCTTTGCAGACCTCACCAATGAGCTCAACCGCCTGAGGTTGGCGGCGACGGCGGCGGCCAATCACGTGAATGCCCAGGGGGCGACCGTGGCAGATCGCCTCGAGGCGGTGCCTGGTCAGATCGACCAGGTTGCCCTTCACGGCGTGCGCCTCGGCACTGCGCTCGGCCTGGCGGGGATGTCGTCCTGGACCGGGGACGACTACGCTCCGATGCCGACCGGTTTTCGGGGCGGGCTTCCCCATGAGGTTGACGGCATCGAGGGCCTCCTGGTGGAGTACGATGGCCACGCCGACGCCATGGCCAATGCCACCAACCTGGAGTCCGTCCTCAACAAGCTCTTCACCGAGGAAGAGGAGTAGCTTGTATTAGGACCGGCGCGGGTTGTAAATAAAAATTTTAATGAAAAATGCTGGTCTCCTCCTTGCTTTCGCTCGTCTTTAACTGCAATGGCGCTTTAGCAATCGTGTTTTGCGAATTTTCTTCAATCCTTAGTTAGAACTCGACTGCAACATTCTTCCCGAACGAAATTTTCTGAACGCATGACATCGTCTTAGCCGATTAGATCTTGACACTGCTCCATGACTTGACGTTTTGTAGCGTAGCTCTTTAATTCCCTTTATCTTCTCCCGATAAACCTACCAACCGATAGATAAAACTGTTCACTTATACTTTAAAAATTTGCTAAAGGCGATACAAGCCGCATCGGCTATTTACATTCAAAGACGATACACACGATATCGGCTATTTTTGCACTAGAGGCGATAATAATATCGGCTATTCTTTCTCCAACTCCTCTCCTTTGTTACAAGGCGATTTTTATTCAATCGGCTATACCACGTTTACGTCATAATCACAATTAAGACCCAACTTCGACACTTGGATAAAACTTCTTAAGGTATCGCCATTAATGGCTCTAGTAAGTTCTTCTCCAAATAACGTTTTCAATATATACGCATTACCGGTGCACAACCCGACAACCCGAAAAGGTCCTTCCCAATTTGGTGACCACTTGCCAAATGTCTTATCCTTTGTGCCAATTGGCAATATCGTTTTCCAAACCAATTCTCCTTACGCAAATTGCTTAACTTTAACTTTCTTATTGTAGTACTTGGCAACACGCATTTTATTCTTCTCGATGTTCTCCAAAGCCTTAAGACGAATCAAATGCAAATCTTCCAATTCATCCATCATCAAATCCTTATGATCTTTATCGTCGAGGTCCTTTTGCAACTCAACTCTCCTTGATCTGATTGCAACTCCCAAGGCATTACGGCATTATGTCCATAAACCAACTCATATGGAGATGCTTGTGTGGATCCATGGCAAGCCATTCGGTAAGCCCACAATGCTTCATTAAGGACCAAGTGCCATTTCCTTGGCTTCTCATCGATCTTCTTCTGGATAATCTTGATCATGATCTTATTTGACGCCTCGCTTGGCCATTGGCTTGTGCATAATAAGGAGAAGAATTATATAACTTTATCCCCATGCTTTTGGCAAAGTCACAAAACTCTGAAGAAGTGAACTGAGTCCCCTGATTAGTTGTAATGGTCTGTGGGATCCCAAACCTATGAATTATATGCTCCTTGACAAAACTAACCATATTTTCTGATGTGATTGTTTTTAAAGGGATAGCTTCAACCCACTTGGTGAAATAATCTGTTGCTAGCAACACAAATTTGTGTCCTTTGCTAGATGGAGGATTGATCTGTCCAATCAAATCTATACCCCATCCTCGAACGGCCATGGTTTGATTATTGGATTCGAGAAGCGGATGCGGGTGCTCTTTGAACATTACCAAATATCTAACATTCTCGACACCCTTTGTAATATTCAAAGCAATCCTCCAACATAGTCGGCGAAGTACCTGTCCTTGATTATCCACTTCATTCGGTAAGCCGGCGATGCGCACCACAAACTCCTTCATGTACTTCAAACATAACCTTCTTAGCCTCCTCTGACTCAAGCACTTGAACAATACTCCATCTATAGACTTGTAATATAATTGGCTATCAAGAAGCACGAACTTGAGAGCTTTATACCCGAGCTTTCGGAAACCTTCGAGATGGATCTTTTAGATAACCGACAATAACGCTTCTCCAGTCATTGTCTATCGATCACAATTGAAGGCACTTTGTTCTATTGCAAAAATCTCATGATTTTCCCGATATCCAGTAGGCCGCTTGAGCTAATTTATTTGCTTCTCCATTGTGCTCTCGGGTATATGATGCAAAGTAACTGCGAAAAACTTTTCGAAGTTCCCTACACATTCATGGTACCCTTGTAGTACATCATTTTTGCATTCATATTGTCCTGTCAACCGATTGATTACCAATTCAAATCACCAAATATCTCGATAGCAATAGCTTTCACTTCTATTAACAAAGAAGCCCTCTAAGCAAAGCCTCATACTCGCTTGATTGTTAGTGACAGGATATTCAATTGAAAAAGCAAACTCAAATGTCTTTCCTTGTGGGGATATCAAAAGAATACCAGCACCACCACCTTTGTCACATGATGATCCATCAAAAAATAATGCCCATGGGGCAATGTTAACCATTTCAACAGATAAATCACGATGTTGAGTAATAAAATCGGCAATTACCTGTCCTTTCACTGCTTTTGCCGACTCATACTTTAAATTAAACTCTGACAGTGCTAATATCCATTTGCCAATTCTTCCATTTAAAATCGGCATTGACAACATATGTTTAATTACATCAAAACTAGATATCACCACACATTCGGCATTTAACAAATAGTGCCGAAATTTAGTGCATGAGTAATAAACACACAAACGAGTTTTTCTATAGCCGAATACCTTGTTTCGGGATCTAACAGTTTTCGGCTAAGGTAAGCTATTACCCTTTCTTTTCCATCAAACTCTTGCATAAGGGCCGATCCTATTGTTAGGCTATCGGCCGCCACATCTGATTTGAAAGGCTTCTCAAGTTGTGGAGGTACCAACACTGGTGGTGCCTTCATATATTGCTTGATCTCATCAAAATCCTTTTCTTTGTATGTCACCCCGCACAAATTTCTGATCCTTCTTGAGTTTAACAATGGAGAGAAAGGCAATACTCTTTCGATAAATTGGATATGAATCTTCTCACGAAATTGATCTTGCCCAGCAAACGATTGTAACTCTGTAAGGTTAGTTGGGGGCACAATTTTGTCTATTGCTTCCATGCTCTTTTTCCCAACTTCTATCCCTCCTTTGTGGATCAAGAACCCCAAGAACTCACCAGCCGAGACTCCAAAAGCACACTTGTTTGGATTCATCTTTAAACCATGTTTTCTTGTGCACTCCAAAGTCTTCCTTAAATCGGCTAAATGTTCTTCATGGTTTCTGGATTTGACCACCACATCATCAATGTAAATTTCTACAATCTTGCCGATCAACTCATGAAAGATATAATTCACGGCTCTCAGATAAGTTGCACCAGCATTTTTCAATCCAAATGTCATCACTATCCATTCAAATAATCCAATATGACCGGGACATCGAATGCAGTTTTTGCAATATCTTCAACTGCCATGAAAATCTGATTGTAGCCATTGCCATCCATAAAGCCGATGACTTCATACCATTTCTTCTGCTGCATCCACTAGTAAATCGGCAACGGCATTGGGTAACCATCCATGGGAGTAGCTTTGTTGAGATCTCGAAATCTATGCATACTCTCATCTTTCCATTCTTTTTGTATACAGTACTATGTTTGAAATCCACTCTGCATACCTGCATGGCCGAATAAAGTTTGCTTCAATCAATCTTTCAACTTCTTTCTTTACATCGGCCAATACCTCCTCTTTATAAATTTTTCGTGGAGGTTGTTTGAAGGGACAAAACCCAGGTTTTATAGGCAACTTATGCTCAACAATTGATCGATCCAAACCAGGCATCTCTGTGTAATCCCAAGCAAAATAATCTTTAAACTCTTTCAGCAATTCTACTAATTTCAACTTATATTCTGGGTCTAAATTTGCACTGATATACATCGGCCTTGACTTCGTGCTATCACCAACATCGATCTCTTCTAACTTGTCGGCCGACATGAAACCACGACCCGGTTGCCTTTGTTGCCATCGATTGGATTGCCCATTAAAAGTTCTTGTCGAGCCGATTTGCTTGGATCGGCCGTTGATCTCTGTCGAACACATTGACGGGACCTTCTTTCCATTTTTTACCCGAAAGGCAGTCTTGTCCATCATATTCCCAATAAGCGAGGCTCGGAAGTGGCAACACTCCTTTGAATCATCGGCTTGAACAACCTCTACATCATCTCCTATCCACTTGAATAAGAATTTGATGCATAGTTGAGGGTACACGGCAATTAGCATGGATCCAATCCCTCCCCGAAGCATGCTATATGCCCCCTTGCCATCAATGACAAAGAAGGTAGTGATCAAAGTCTTGGATCCAATCATCGGTTCCACATGTCTTGCTCCACGAGTATCGAAGCATTGCCGACAAAATCTCTAAGGATCATGTCGATCGCAACAAATCCTCACTTGTCATACCAAGCTTTACGAAAGTAGCATAGGGCATAATATTGATAGCAGCCCCTCCATCAACAAGCATCTTGGTTAAAGGTTCGCCATTGACATATCCCTTCGGTATAATGGTTTCGGATGACGGTTTTTAACGGCTTGTCAAAGATTGCTTGCCGAGTCAACACAAGTTGAGCCATCGGGTCTCGGCATTCGGTTTCATCAAAGTCCGAGTATACTTCATCTTGAACTTCTTGATCTTCGGGAGCTCTAAACTCCAATGGGATAAAGAACACCATGTTAGTATCGGCCCGAAGGACCCTGTCCATCATCTTTTTTCTTAGGACGCCACCGGTTTCTTTTCGGCTAATTCCTGCTTCACTCTTGATTCCTCAAACGCTAAACTCTTCTCTTCGGCTTTTCCGCAAACCAGGAGGGCACCATTGTCCTCTTTGCCACCCGTATGAGCTTTCCTCGCATTATGAACATCGCTATGAGCCCAAGCTTGATCTCGCAAATCTTTTCCTCTGATGTCCATCAAAATTATTCATTTTTACGCGCCGATCGTCCTCAGGAATCCTTATTCCAAGTCTATCATGATCGGGATGGCGGTTGACTCAAGATTGCCTATACTCTGAATATTGATCACTGCATTCAGGGCAATTATTTTTAGCAGGCAACTTCAAGCCTTCATTCCAACAGTGTCTGAAGAAGGAACAGTTCCAATGTGACTGCTCTTGCTCCCTCATGTGCTCTTCCTGTTCTCTTCGGCGCACTTCTGCTTCATATCTTCGACGCTCTGTCATGAATCTGCGTTCCTCTTCAATGTACTGCTGTTCCTCATCATACTCCATCTTCTTTTCCCTCTGCCACTTATTCAACAAGTGTTGTGCTGTAACTCTGCGCTTTGGCTCAGCGTGTATTCGGCAATTTCCCTTAGCTGCATCTGAAGTTTGACCCTTCTCTGTTCGGCTATTTCTGAACCGTACTTGTTGCACTTCTTCCTTGGTAACTTGCCGATCGGGTCAACAGCACCACTCTCATTGGCTCTTTCGGGAAGTCGAACCTTCATCTTTCCCTTTTCCTTGGATTCACCGGCATCAACCATGCCTATCGAGAAAGAGACCATGTTCGAGGGAACGGGTTTTTGTCTACTTTCATCTTGCCATCAAATCTCAAGTGTCCATCTTGAATAGCTTTACGAATCTTTACTCGAACACTCGGCAATCATTGATATGATGAGAACCTGTATCATGAAACCCACAGTACTTTTTATCTTTTACCCCTTCAGGGCGCAGCATAGGATGTCCTTCTGGCAGCTTGACGCGTCCCTCTTGAATCAGATACAAAAAGAGCTTATCTGCCTTACTGACATCAAAATCATAAGATCCCTTTTGCTGCTTCACCCATCGATGACTGACCAAAGTAGGCTCTTTTGTCCAGTTCAACTCTGCAGCAGCTACTTCATCTTCATCTTCATATTCAGATGCTTCTTCTAGAAATCCACGATACATGTCAATAGTTGCACTTGTTCTTCGAAAACGAGCATCTCTTCGAACCCTTGGGCTTGATTGCTCATTCTTTGTCAACTTTTGTGCAAGCTGTCCAAGGTCTTCAAACTCCATGCCAAATAGCTTGTCTCGATATGTGGCAGCATGCCTGCAATGACCAATTGTGCGAGTTGATCATCGGGAATAGTCAGAGAATAGCACATGTTCTCCGCTTCTCTGAATCTACGAAGATACTCCATTGGTGTCTCAGTAGTCTTCATCCTCATAGCCCAAAGATCAACCATCTTCTTCTCATTGGTTCCTGTATAAAAGTATGCATGGAACTTTTGCTCCAATTCTGCCCATGTACCAATGGAATTAGCCGGCTGCGACGCAAACCACGTGAAAGCCGGCCCTGTCAGAGACATAGGAAAATATCTAATCCTCCAAGCTTCATCGAGTGTGGCTTCTCCAAGTTGCATCGGATATCTCATTTGATATGCTCAATGGTATCGGTGTCATCGACCGAGAGAACTTGGTCAAATCCGTCGGTGGCTTAACCCTTGGTGGAAGAGCTACCTTATTGTACCACTCGGGAAAGGAGATTTGTATGCATATGTCGATGCTTTGGTTTCAGGCCGAATTGACTCTGCATCATATCAGCCATTCTGCTTAGAAGGACATCATTTGCATCTTGCGCTCCCTGTCGCCTAGAAGGTACTCCTGATGCACTCCTGTATCCCGGATTCGGCAAAGCACTCAGAGCACTGTAATCAGTAAATTCATTGTACCCATCTCCATAGATACTCTTCGCAATCTATTTGCCACTTTGGGAGATCTTATAGCGATGCGGGTATATCTCATTGTTGCACCAAAAGTTACTTGACCATGAGTTTGCTTTGCTCGGTCACGGGAGGCTTTTCCTTTTCATCATAAGCGGCCCGTCCTTGCTAGTGCCGATCATCTCTCCTCCTCCAAGTGACTTCCCGAAGATTGCTTGAGTGTTAAAGAACACTGGTCCACCAAGCTCTCCAAATTTTCTTCAAAGCGCTTGTCAACCGCTTTGGACCAAAA
The DNA here is from genome assembly GCA_018135685.1 of Themeda triandra. NCBI lineage: Eukaryota > Viridiplantae > Streptophyta > Magnoliopsida > Poales > Poaceae > Themeda > Themeda triandra. The sequence goes on along the minus strand of JAENPR010001008.1, from coordinate 54,462 downwards.
GTATCAACCATAATTTTGCGGAAGGTGCCCAAAAAGGCTGTGTTATGATTTAACATGGTATCTCCCACGGCTTTGTAGATGACTTGAACTACCCTCTCGCATCTCCTCTTCGTCGCAATATCGAGGCGACCGACGAGAAGAACTCGTGGCAATGATTGCTTGACGATCACTCGCCACTCTTGTTTTTGGAGAAAGACATCAAACACTTCTGCTGATACTGTTCCATTGCCTGCTCCACCATCTGGCGTTGCTCTGGCTGCAGTTCGTCCATGGTCACGTTCAGAACGTGATTATTGTCAATCTCCGATCCCATCCTAGACTGAGAAGTGGTCCCACCGGGCATGCCAAAAAGTGTGTTGACACAAAATGTGGCGCACTGTGTCTCACACAATAAGCCGGAAAGCCTAGCTTCAATCGGGTGCCGGGCGTACGAATCCGGAAGCGTGCCGATCGATTTGACTGAAAGTCGACAAGGGATAAAACGGTAAGATCATAAGCTGGAACGTCTTTGGGTGAGACCAGACAGTTCCATCTTTACGGCCTGAAGCCACTTACGACGACACATAGCTATAGAAGCTATCGCCAACAAGTTTGCAATTCATTCGGCTAATATGATATGACCGACATGAATAAAGCTGAACTGCCGAATGCGTGTAATCGAAGACATGTTTGAACAAGATTAAATCATCAAAGCATATCAAACTACATATCAGGTTAAAAGCATCATCAAGCACTAATAATTAAGGATAAGTAACTTATAAATGTAAATCTATCAAACAACACATGCATAGGCTACTCCAACTAGTCTGCCGCACGTCTAGCCTTCATAAACCCGTCGAGCATAAACCCAAGCAAGCTAATCCACCGCATGATACCACTCGCTATGAATTTACACCACCCCTTACTTGCCCGAGATCAATCCACCGCATGATACAATCTATCAATAAAGAGCTAAAAGCACGTAATTACCTAACAGATCTATAAATACTCGCTACATGTATAAGCATAACCGTATCGGCAAGATTGCCGAATCGGGGTCCATGAAGAAGGAACAAACGAGTAACATGTAAAAGAAACCTATCGATTAAACCGATCTCTAGTCCACCGGATGACTAGCTCTAGAGTAACCCAAAGACCTGCATCTCCGCGCACGGTACCCGGTCTGTCAAGGCTTATCTACATCTAACGTGAATGAACCCGCAACACGTAACAATCTAGATCGATCTAATTCGGCTATATGAACTTGATCTACTTGATATAAGTAAGCATGAAAGAATGATCAAAAGCCGAAAAGAGCATCAATCTAGATTGGGCAAAAGAGTGTTGCAAATAAATAAATATTAGATAAAGCATGCAACACGTGATAACTTAATGAATCAATTAGATCTTGCCAAATCTAATAGAGCCGATAACTATCTTTACTCATGTCTTAATCCGCCGCACGATACAAGGCACAAGCAAAAACTTCCCATGATCGAGCTTAGATCTACCGCATGTTCTAAGCTAAAACAATGAGACTACTTGCATCACATCTAAATCCGCCGCACGATACTAGACATGATAGCAAGGTTGCCGGGACTTACGGAGGTCGACGGATCGATTGGCCCTCTCGAAGAACTCGACGACACGACTAAAAGGACTCGAAGGGTGGCACGTAGCCGGTTGTATTGATTTGGTTGTGAACCCTTATTACAATGGTCGAGGCCTTATATTTATACCCTGGAAAAAACATGAGTCCTAAGTGTTTACGAACTATCTAAACAAAATTGGAAAGATACAAATATGCCAACTCTAACCATAATCGGAGTCCTTGACTATTACGACCCCTTCCCTTTCTGGTCAGCTCCCTCTCTCCTTCTTTCGCCTTTGAATGAAGCCGTCATAGCCGACCGCTTGATCATTTGCCGAACACATGGAAATTAGCCGACCGCATATGCATTTGCCAAATTGCTCTCTCTGCTCCCTGCGGGCCCACCTGTCATATTCCTGACCAAATTCTGGTGTTAACACATATTAAGGGGGAGCCCATTCTATGCCTTGTGTCTTTTGAGACTAACCTTTTCTTCTAGTGAATTTATGTAGTCTCTTGCTGAGAATGAGTTCTCATGAGTATGCTACATTAACTCAATCCAAATTGGTAAAGTTATCTCTCATTTTTAATTGGATTGCAATATTATCTCTTCAATAGCTACTCTCCATAATATAGCTTAAATTCCCTTGTTTGGACTTAATTGACCAAAAAGTGCATATGTTCCTGCCATCCACATATATATGTATGCACTATCAAAAAAAGGGTTAATTTAGTCTATGTTATGAGGTTTTGCAATTAGTGACTTATATGCTTTCCACATCCAAAAGGTCACTAGTTGTGAAACTCTAGCTTGTGCAATTTAATGCTATCTCTTGTCTTTGTGAGCATCACCTAGGTGACATTGTGAGATATGGGCATTCACTTCAAGTGGCATCAACTTGTGAAGATTCCTTCAATTGGTGTCAAAATTATAAAGATGATATTTCAATTGATATTGGTGGACAATCTTTTCAATTTGGTATATCAAGAAATATATCTTCATTTGTATCTCAAAATAGCAGCAAGAGCTAGCAATGGACTTTTAGTTGAGATCAAGCACAAGTTTATGATATCTCCTTGATGATGATGAGAGATGGGCACAAATGCTATTTTGCATAAAGAAGTACTAAGTCCCGTCAAAGCACTAAATCTAACTATTGAAATCATCTTTATGGTGGAGATTGTGAGGCTTAGAACAAAGGTATATCGCTCCATGAACTCTTGAATTACCTTTGTGCATCTAGGCCCTTACATGCTAGTGTGTGCATGTGTATGCAATATATTGAGTCACACCATAAGTTTGTTCTTGTGGTGACGATTAGAGAAATATTTAGATATTTGGTTCATACCTCTTGTGGTGATGGCATAAGTTTGTCTTATGTTTAAGCTGTCATCTAAAGTGAGGTCGAGCTAAATATGCTACTTCTCAAGAATCTTGACTTAAGAGGTTGCATACTTTGGTTGGTAGAAAACTTAGGAGAGAAATCCTATATGCCAATCTTTTACCTATCTCTTACCCTCACTTGTCTACCATCATTTCTTCCTTTTGATGGAGAGACCCTTTTTGGAGATTAATGCCAAAGGGGGAGAAATATTGGAAGAAAGTGAGATTGATATGTGGATTGAAAGGGGTAAGGAGAGGCATATAAGATTTTCAAAATTTGTGTGGTGTGTGCAAGGATAGTTTAAATTGATGTTCTTGGTAAGGACCTTTTATGCTAGTGTATGACTCTCATGCCTTGTTTGGTGTATTGATTATATTCCTTGAGTGCATGATCTGTCATGAGCATCACGGTTATCTTGTTACACCTTGCACCCCATGAATGCTAAGATATGAGAGAGTTTCCACACTTCATCTTAAATATGTGCATTTGGCATTTGAGGCCAAATTTGAATTCCTTCAATGCACACATTTGGGGGGAGCTCACTATATCTTAGGATTCAAAATCTTAATATATATCAATCTCTTGTAAGCTTTAATTGTGTTGTCATCAATCACCAAAAAGGGGGAGATTGTAAGTGCATCTAGCCCTTTAGTGGGTTTTGGTGAATTGATTGACAACATAATTAAAGGTCTAACAAGTTTGCTAAGTGCTGAACAGGAAGTTTTAGTCTATTACATATACTTGTGGATTGTGTGTCAACAAGTATATATATAAGGTTCAACAAGGCAAACTTGATGGTATTCCACATTGTGTTGAGATGAAGGCCAAGTCATGTATTGTTGTATTGAAAGATTATGGAAACAATCTAGTTAAAGCAAAAGACAACAATGCAAATGGAATCAATGAGATGGCTTATATGTTGTGGGATATCGTAGCATCATGTGAAAGTAAGCATATTTGGAAAATGACAAAGGAGATAATATATAATGGTCAGAAGATGTTCTCCACCTTGGGTTGCTTGCATGGATAGAGGGTCAAGCCAAAATGAAGAGGATACAAGGAATCGTGATCAATGTTGATATATATATATATATATATATATATATATATATATATATATATATATATATATATATATATATATATATATATATATATATATATATATATATATATATATATATATATATATATATATATATATATATGTCTCTATGTGAGCCAAAAGCTTGATTGATATTAACATTCATATCTAGAAGATATTCAAGCAAGGATCAGAATATTGAAGAAGTGGTTATTCAATAGATGCTTAATATGGTATGACTTGAGTATGGCTTGATATGGTGAAGATAGCAAGAAAAGGGCTTCGAGGTACTAAGCGGAGGTGAAGGGTAAGCATGGGCTTGGACCGAGGTACCATGGCTAAGGTGAAGAAGAGAGTACTTGCATTTAGTCGAGGAACTAATCTAGCTATGAGAAGTCATATTATGTTGAGGATCAGATGATTAGTGGAAGTGACTTGAAGCCATGAAGGTGAACTCATATATATATGGATATGGTTCAAGTCACATGATCAAGGTAAAATGAGAATGAGGAAAACATATTCTATGGTAGAGTCCTCAGTTATCAAGTGAAGTGGCAACTTTGCTCAAAGGAATTTACTTTACATTCTTTTATGTTTGAGTTTAGGAAATGCCGTACTATTAAGGGGGACTCAAGGACGGTAGGTCAACTGTTGAACCAAGTGCTCAAAACCTACCAATCACATCCTCATACCAAGCCAAAGAAGCCAGCCAAATTTCATATTCAAGTCAGCTTCCTTTGGTGGGCGGCAGTGCCGCCCATAATGAAACGGCATGTCACCCTTGTTGACCGTTGCGGAGCGGCCCGTATTTATACGGCAGCTTTCTCTCACAACGGTCATCTTCTTCCTCCGAGCATTCACTCTTATTCAGAACAGACCAAAGCTCACCTCTCTCTCCTCCATTGAAGCTCCTACCTCCCTCAAGTGAATCCTTGATTCCAACCATAGAAACTTGAGAGAAAAGGCAGCAAACTTCAATGGGAGAGCAGATCCACTGATTCCCAAAGTCTAAGAGCATTTGGTTCACGTTTGGCTGGCGGTTCTAGGGTTTGTTACTCTTGGAGCTTGCTCCTAGCCGGCTAGGCGTCGCCCTTGAGTTGCTAACTCGTGTGGCAACCTTGGGAGGTTTGTAACCTCACCCTGCAGCTAGTGAAATCACCCTCTCATCTCAAGAGTTAACTCTCTTGACTTGAGATCGAGGAAGAACCAACCTTTGTGGTGACGTTCAATCCTTTTGTGGATACCTCAACAACGTGGACATAGGCAAGCCTTTTGTGGCGAACCAACCACGGGATAAACAGCCGTGTCACTTGTGCTCAAGTTTATATTCTTGCGAGTTCATGTTGTTGAGTAGGCTGCTTTGCTTAGTTCTTGGAAGTTAGATCTTGGCTCTTGTGCATTTTACTGTGGTATACGGTCTTCGAGCTGTATCTAACCCTCATATTGCAGGAATAAGGAGCTCTTGGTATATAGTTTCTATCTGCAAAGTTTCAGGTTCAGCCGAGCTGTATTTGCTTAGCGACAGTGTCGCCCGTATGTTTTGATTGAGTTTTGAGCTAAACTTTTGCAGGATTGTCTTTGGTCATATCTAGTATATCTTCCCAAAGTTTGAGCTCTATTGGACTCACGACCACAGGGAGGGAGTGCAGGCCTCAAAGAAGTTTGTGCTAAGTTTTGTTTGAGCTAATTTTGTGTAGGCCTATTCACCCCCCCTCTAGGCCTCCTAGGCGACATCAGAGATCCTACAAAATGGCTTAACCATGGCGTACTGGCATGCTTGACCCGGTGCCAAGAGCCATAGGATGCACAGGATCCGGCCGTGCGGTAGCACAGTCGTGTGTGCAAATATGGAAGTTCTGGAGTCATGGAGCCGTGGTTAAGGGCCGTTCGGGCTCTCGGGTGATGACAAACATTGTGGTGGTGAGGCCACAGGTGTCAAAACGCCTTAACTATGGCATACGGTCGTGCTTGACCTAGTGCCGAGAGCTGTAGGACACGCAGGAACCGGCTGTGCAGTAGCATAGTTGTGTGTGCAAATATGGCAGTTCTAGAGCTGTGGAGCCATGGTTAAGGGCCATTCGGGTTCTCGGGCGGCAACAAACGCTGTGGTGGAGAGGCCAGAGGTGTCAAAACGCCTTAACCATGGCGCATGGGCGTGCTTGACTTGGTGCGAGGAGCCGTAGGACACGCAGGAACCGGCCGTGCGGCAGCAAAGTTGTGTGTACAAATATGGCAAATCTGGAGCTATGGAGCCGAGGTTAAGGGCCGTTCAGGCTCTCGAGCATCGGCAAATGCTATGGTAGAGAGGCCAGAGGTGTCAAAATGCCTTAACCATGGCGTACGGGCATGCTTGGCTCAGTGCCGGGAGCCATAGGACGCGTTGGAACCGACCATGCGGCAGCATGGTCGTGTGTGCAAATATGGTAGTTTTGGAGCCGTGGAGCCATGGTTAAGGGCCCTTTAGGCTCTCGGGTGATGGAAAACTCTATGGTGGAGAGGTGAGAGGCATCAAAATGGCTTAACCATGGCGTACTGGAGTCATGGAGCTGTGGTTAAGGCACGTTCGGGCTCTCGGGTGATGAGAAACATTGTGGTGGTGAGGCCAGTGGCGTCAAAATGCCTTAACTATGGCATACGGTCGTGCTTGACCTAGTGCCGAGAGCTATAGGACACGCAGGAACCGGCTGTGCGGTAGCATAGTCGTGTGTGCAAATATGGCAGTTCTAGAGCTGTGGAGCCATGGTTAAGGGCCATTCGGGTTCTCAGGCGGCAACAAAGGGTTTTCTGGAGAGTCCAGAGGTGTCAAAACGCCTTAACCATGGCGCATGGGCGTGCTTGACTTGGTGCGATGAGCTGTAGGATGCGCAGAACCGGCCGTGCGCGGCAAGTCGTGTGTGCAAATATGGCGGTTACGGAGCCGTGCGGCCGAGATTAAGGGCCGTTCGGGCTCTCGAGCGACGGCAAACGCTATGGTAGAGAGGCCGGAGGGTGTCATAATGCCTTAACCATGGCGTACGGGCATGCTTGACTCGGTGTCGGGAGCCATAGGACGCGTTGGAACCGGCCGTGCGGCGGCATGGTTGTGTGTGCAAATATGGCAGTTTTGGAGCCGTGGAGCCAAGGTTAAGGGCCCTTCAGGCTCTCGGTGATGGAAAACTCTATGGTGGAGAGGTGAGAGGCATCAAAATGGCTTAACCATGGGGTACGAGCGTGCTTGAACCGGTCCGAGAGCCGTAGGATGCACAGGATCCGGCCGTGCGGCAGCACTGTCGTGTGTGCCAATATGGAAGTTCTGGAGTCGTGGAGCTATTGTTAAGGGCCGTTCGGGCTCTTGGGTGATGACAAACATTGTGGTGGTGAGGCCAGAGGTGTCAAAATGCCTTAACCATGGCGTACGGTCGTGCTTGACCTAGTGCCGAGAGCTGTAGGACACGCAAGAATCGGCTGTGCGGTAGCATAGTCGTGTGTGCAAATATGGCAGTTCTAGAGCTGTGGAGCCATGGTTAAGGGCCATTCGGGTTCTCGGGTGGCAACAAACACTATGCTGGAGAGGCCAGAGGTGTCAAAATGCCTTAACCATAGCGCATGGGCTTGCTTCACTTGGTGCCAGGAGCCGTAGGACGCGCAGAAACCAGCCGTGCGGCAGCAAAGTCGTGTGTGCAAATATGGCAGTTCTGGAGCCGTGGAGCCAAGGTTAAGGGACGTTCAGGCTCTCGAGCTATGGCAAACGCTATGGTAGAGAGGCCAGAGATGTCAAAATGCCTTAACCATGGCATACGGGCATGCTTGACTCAGTGCCGGGAGCCATAGGATGCGTTGGAACCGACCGTTCGGCAACATGGTTGTGTGTGCAAATATGGCAGTTTTGGAGCCGTGGAGCCATGGTTAAGGGCCCTTCAGGCTCTCGGGTGATGGAAAACTCTATGGTGGAGAGGTGAGAGGCATCAAAATGGCTTAACCATGGTGTACTGGCATGCTTGACCCGGTGCCGAGAGCCATAGGATGCACAGGATCCGGCCGTGCGGCAACACAGTTGTGTGTGCAAATATGGAAGTTCCGGAGTCATGGAGCTGTGGTTAAGGGCCGTTCGGGCTCTCGGGTGATGACAAACATTGTGGTGGTGAGGCCAGAGGTGTCAAAACACCTTAACTATCGGATACGGTCGTGCTTGACCTAGTGCCGAGAGCTGTAGAACATGTAGGAACCGGCTGTGCAGCAGCATAGTTGTGTGTGCAAATATGGCAGTTCTAGAGCTGTGGAGCCATGGTTAAGGGCCATTCAGGTTCTCGGGCGGCAACAAACGCTGTGGTGGAGAGGCCAGAGGTGTCAAAATGCCTTAACCATGGCGCATGGGTGTGCTTGACTTGGTGCGAGGAGCCGTAGGACACGCAGGAACCGGCCGTGCGGCAGCAAAGTTGTGTGTGCAAATATGGCAGTTCTGGAGCCATGGAGCCGAGGTTAAGGGCCGTTCAGGCTCTCGAGCGACGGCAAACGCTATGGTAGAGAGGCCAGAGGTGTTAAAATGCCTTAACCATGGCGTACGGGCATGCTTGACTCAGTGCCGGGAGCCATAGGACGCGTTGGAACCGACCGTGCGGCAGCATGGTCGTGTGTGCAAATATGGTAGTTTTGGAGCCGTGGAGCCATGGTTAAGGGCCCTTTAGGCTCTCAGGTGATGGAAAACTCTATGGTGGAGAGGTGAGAGGCATCAAAATGGCTTAACCATGGGGTACTGGCATGCTTGAACCGGTGCCGAGAGCCGTAGGATGCAAAGGATCCGGCCGTGCGGCAGCACAGTCGTGTGTGCAAATATGGAAGTTTTGGAGTCGTGGAGCTGTTGTTAAGGGCTGTTCGGGCTCTCGGGTGATGAAAAACATTATGGTGGTGGGGCCAGATGCATCAAAATGCCTTAACCATGGCATACGGTCGTGCTTGACTTAGTGCCGAGAGCTGTAGGACACGCAGGAACCGGCTGTGCGGTAGCATAGTCGTGTGTGCAAATATGGCAGTTCTAGAGCTGTGGAGCCATGGTTAAGGGCCATTCGGGTTCTCTGTCACACCCCAAAATTTCCATTTTGGGTTGTGCTTAGAAAACACTAAACAAAATAATTGATTTTATGAATTTTCTAAAATTTTCCAAGATTTAATTATGTTGTTTATAACTAAAATAGTGAAAATGTGGTTTGCTCAAACTTTTAAAATTTAACTTGATATGTTTGTTGCATTCCTGCTGAGAGCATTAATTTATTGTATGAAAAATGATTTATGAAAATCCACGTTAAGATACGGAAAGGTTTTATTCTATTTCTAAATAAGTATGAGTTTTGTTTAATAAAAATAATAGTTTTATATATCTCAGTCAAATTCTTCAGCCTTGTTTTGTATCCAATATTCTTATTATCTCAAGTTAAATATATCCTTATTCTAATATTTATCCATCTCATCACGTTAACATATTTGGATTTACCTTACCATTAACAATTCTAAGATAATTTCCCTTATTTCTTTTCTTGTGTTCATTTTCCTTTACACGTAATTTAATCCCATGCATTCGAGAACTACCAAGCCACTCACATGCTTATTTATTCATCTCCTTCATGCCATCGTGAATTCTAAAGTCATATTCATTTCTTCCTGTTATCCTTTCTCTTAAAGTCTATTATTATTTCTTTGCACGTATATAGCCAACACAGCCACATACATTTATATATATTTCTCTGGTTCCACTACCAAATCAAATCATCTCTTGCCTTTTCGTCTGACTGCCATGCATATACAACGTCTGTTCTTGTGCTGCATGCCTACATGTCATGAATGTAATCTGCGCTCGCTAGCAAGCAAATCCTCTCCTCCTGCTAATCCTCCTGGTGTTGTCACATAGCTTTTCTTTTAGGCTGTCACGTTCCTTCCAGCACATGGCCATTTGCCAAAAACCACATGCATGCATACATACCTATCGTTGCCTTGCCTTCTCGAGTGACCGTCTGCTGCTTGCACGCCTGACTCCTCCGTTCCTTTCCCTCAGTGCACAAGATGCTAAGTCAGCACTTAGGCTGCCGAAGTAAGTGCGTCCTCCACCATCTCTTACAGAAACTGCCGTCCCAGTTAATGACCCACCGAGCTCTCCACCACCGACCTCTCTGCTGCACCCCAGCTCTATATAAACAGGCCCATGGTCTCGCGTTGTCACCCTGTATCCACCCAACCGCTTCTCGCCGTGTCTCATACATTCATACCACAGCACCATGCCACCACCGAAGCGGCAAGTTATAGCTCGAGCACGCCGGCCGCCGTCGATCTCCCTGTCTGTGATGAGTACACGGGCAAGCCGCATCCATCGTGCTAGTTTTCTCTGCGTGGGTGGTGACCCTTGTCGCTGCTCGCCGTGCTCGCCAGAGCACCTCGCCGTTGCCGGTCCGACCTTCATCGCCAGCCACCTCCTTCCCTCATGCTGCAGCGCTTGCTCTTGCCGAATCCTCATTGCCAGCGATGATCGATCTGGTGGCCTTCCTGGTCGCGTCTTCCATGGTCAGCAAATTTGGTCACCATCGACATTTGGTGAGAACACTGCCATAATGTCTTTTCAAGATTTCTTCTCTGATACATATTGATCTTTTGGTTCTCTTCTTTTGCCTTGCCGTTTGATTACGGTGATGCCAGAGCATCTCGGTTGCCGCATGAGAGATGTCCTCACCAGTTGTCGTACTCCATTTCTTCGTCTCATTGGCCATCTCACGTTGCTGCTAATCCCCTTCCTCCGGTGAGATACCTCCTTATACTTTCACATACTTGTCCAGCAATTTGATTCTATCCAGCGTCGTACATTGAAGAAGTTTCGGATTAGCAATTGTTTAATAAGTATCTGTCTGCAGCACATTCCGAGGCATGCCCAACTAGTATATGCCCATAAACTGATAGATATTTATTATGCCATAATGCCCGACTACATGCATGATTATAATGCCATATACTTTCTTCTCATCCATAACATAATTCCAATATTCATATAAATATCCAGTCAGCAATCTAGTTCACGTTCTTTTAGTTCTTCTGCATCGATGTCATCCTTGTTGCTAGCCCTTGATATCCCACCATATATATAATTCCTTGTTGTAATTCAAGTTGACCTTTCCAAACATATTTAGTTTATTTAAACTATCAATTTTATGATTTAACCCCTAAAACTTCAAAAGCTCATTATAACATGTTTTAGGTGTTTTTGCGCTCACGCGATAAGAGTCATACGTTAGGAACCTCTATAGCTTGTTTTGGTAAAGCTTGGTGTATTGTTCTTAGGGACATTTTCAGGTGTTTGTGCCATTTGATTGCTATCGGTAGACGAAAGTATGCGAGGATGGTTCAGAAGCAAGGGATGGAAGAGTTTGAGCAAAAAAATTGGAAGGCAAGTGTAACATGAGTTTCCTTGCTACCTAATAACTTTATAACCACATTCATATGCATGTGTCTAATATGATGCTAAGGACTTTACTAGAACTTGTATACCTTGTTCCTTGTTTACCTTGGGTTTATGCATATGGTTAGTTTTGCTTAGTTTGCAATCAACAAATGTTATAATGTTAATATTGATTAATGACTTATGGAATCAATGGTTAATGTGGTGCTTTTGAGCAACATGTGGTCAGAACGGGGCTAGAGCATTGGGCCTTTTTGGGTGCTCTAGTTTGCCCTCCGTAAGGACTTAATCTTAAAGCGGCAACCCAGGACATCCGTACATCCTTGAGAATCAAAGTGGGAACGGTCTTAGTTATATAACTAGTTTTTCTCTAGCTTGTTAGTAGTTACCGAATTCGTTCGGCGCAAGAGGGGGGACTAGGTTGCAGGATGGCTCCTTGCCTGTCAAGATGTGTGCTGGGCTGCGGTCACATGGTGTGCCGGTCTTGAAGGGGGCTCCATTCGCCTAGGCTGGAACCTCGCGGCTACTAACTTGTTAGGGTAATTAGTGAAAGGCTTCGTAGTGTGACTCTGCCGCGTCTCCTCGGTAGAGGCATTGTGGGCTTTGCAAACCCCGGCACATGGGAAACACGACTCAAGGTGAAAGTGTACACCTCTGCGCGAGTTTGATCAAACGATATATCGCCGTGCTCACGGACACGAGCGGCTGGATCCTTTTCGAGATAGATGGTTCTATGTATGGTTTGGGAGATGGTAAATCTTGATGATGTTTAATTACTTTAACTTGGGAGGAGCCCTAAGCATAACTTGGAAATTTAGGTTAATAAGTAAAATATGACCAACTAAAAATGCTTACCGCAGTTCAACCGTGTCTAACCTTTTGAGCCTTGCATCCCCTCATGTTATACTTGCGAGCATGGTGGCCGACGCTTGTTGTTGTCACCAATAAAAATCCCGGATGGGTACCGGATGGTGGATCAAAGTGGCGTAGCGGAAGCGTGGTCAGTTTTTCAAAGGAGTTATGCGAGTACTAGGCGGAGCGCTTCCCGATCAACCGTCCTGTGGAGTATGGCGACCCGAAGACTAGGATTAGGAATAGTTTTCGTTGTACTCGATATACATGTAAGTCTTAATGTAAATATGTTTCGCTATGTAATAAAGCATTGTCTCTAATATTTACCATATTTGTCTCTATATGTGTTGTGTGGACATCCAGGGCACACATATAGTTGACGCTTGGTCTTCTTTGAAAACCCAGGTGCTACATTCTCGGGCGGCAACAAACGCTGTGTTGGAGAGGCCAGAGGTGTCAAAATGCCTTAACCATGGCGCATGGGCTTGCTTCACTTGGTGCCAGGAGCTGTAGGACGCGCAGAAACCAGCCGTGCTGCAGCAAAGTCGTGTGTGCCAATATGGCAGTTCTGGAGCCGTGGAGCCAAGGTTAAGGGACGTTCAGGCTCTCGAGCTATGGCAAATGCTATGGTAGAGAGGCCAGAGATGTCAAAATGCCTTAATCATGGCATACGGGCATGCTTGACTCAGTGCCGGGAGCCATAGGATGCGTTGGAACCGACCGTTCGGCAACATGGTTGTGTGTGCAAATATGGCAGTTTTGGAGCCGTGGAGCCATGGTTAAGGGCCCTTTAGGCTCTCGGGTGATGGAAAACTCTATGGTGGAGAGGTGAGAGGCATCAAAATGGCTTAACCATGGCGTACTGGCATGCTTGACCCGGTGCCGAGAGCCATAGGATGCACAGGATCCGGCCGTGCGGCAACACAGTCGTGTGTGCAAATATGGAAGTTCTGGAGTCATGGAGCTGTGGTTAAGGGCCGTTCGGGCTCTCGGGTGATGACAAACATTGTGGTGGTGAGGCCAGAGGTGTCAAAACGCCTTAACTATGGGATACGGTCGTGCTTGACCTAGTGCCGAGAGCTGTAGAACACGCAGGAACCGGCTGTGCAGCAGCATAGTTGTGTGTGCAAATATGGCAGTTCTAGAGCTGTGGAGCCATGGTTAAGGGCCATTCAGGTTCTCGGGCGGCAACAAACGCTGTGGTGGAGAGGCTAGAGGTGTCAAAACGCCTTAACCATGGCGCATGGGTGTGCTTGACTTGGTGCGAGGAGCCGTAGGACACGCAGGAACCGGCCGTGCGGCAGCAAAGTTGTGTGTGCAAATATGGCAGTTCTGGAGCCATGGAGCCAAGGTTAAGGGCCGTTCAGGCTCTCGAGCGACGGCAAATGCTATGGTAGAGAGGCCAGAGGTGTTAAAATTCCTTAACCATGGCGTACGGGCATGCTTGACTCAGTGCCAGGAGCCATAGGACGCGTTGGAACCGACCGTGCGGCAGCATGGTCGTGTGTGCAAATATGGTAGTTTTGGAGCCGTGGAGCCATGGTTAAGGGCCCTTTAGGCTCTCAGGTGATGGAAAACTCTATGGTGGAGAGGTGAGAGGCATCAAAATGGCTTAACCATGGCGTACTGGCATGCTTGACACGGTGCCGAGAGCCATAGGATGCACAGGATCCGGCCGTGCGGCAGCACAGTCATGTGTGCAAATATGGAAGTTCTGGAGTCATGAAGCTGTGGTTAAGGGCCGTTCTGGCTCTCGGGTGATGACAAACATTATGGTGGTGAGGCCAGAGGCGTCAAAATGCCTTAACTATGGCATACGGTCGTGCTTGACCTAGTGCCGAGGGCTGCAGGACACACAGGAACCGGCTGTGCAGTAGCATAGTCGTGTGTGCAAATATGGCAGTTCTAGAGCTGTGGAGCCATGGTTAAGGGCCATTCGGGTTCTCGGGCGGCAACAAACGCTGTGGTGGAGAGGCCAGAGGTGTCAAAACACCTTAACCATGGTGCATGGGCGTGCTTGACTTGGTGCGAGGAGCCGTAGGACGCGCAGGAACCGGCCGTGCGGCAGCAAAGTCGTGTGTGCAAATATGGCAGTTCTGGAGCCGTGGAGCCGAGGTTAAGGGCCGTTCAGGCTCTCGAGCGATGGCAAATGCTATGGTAGAGAGGCCAGAGGTGTCAAAATGCCTTAACCATGGCGTACGGGCATGCTTGACTCAGTGCTGGGAGCCATAGGATGCGTTGGAACCGACCGTGCGGCAGCATGGTCGTGTGTGCAAATATGGCAGTTTTGGAGCTGTGGAGCCGTGGTTAGGGGCCCTTCAGGCTCTCGGGTGATGGAAAACTCTATGGTGGAGAGGTGAGAGGCATCAAAATGGCTTAACCATGGGGTACGAGCGTGCTTGAACCGGTGCCGAGAGCCGTAGGATGCAAAGGATCCGGCCGTGCGGCAGCACAGTCGTGTGTGCAAATATGGAAGTTTTGGAGTCGTGGAGCTGTTGTTAAGGGCCGTTCGGGCTCTCGGGTGATGAAAAACATTGTGGTGGTGAGGCCAGATGCGTCAAAATGCCTTAACCATGGCATACGGTCGTGCTTGACTTAGTGCCGAGAGCTGTAGGACACGCAGGAACCGGCTGTGCGGTAGCATAGTCGTGTGTGCAAATATGGCAGTTCTAGAGCTGTGGAGCCATGGTTAAGGGCCATTCGGGTTCTCGGGCGGCAACAAACGCTGTGTTGGAGAGGCCAGAGGTGTCAAAATGCCTTAACCATGGCGCATGGGCTTGCTTCACTTGGTGCCAGGAGCTGTAGGACGCGCAGAAACCAGCCGTGCTGCAGCAAAGTCGTGTGTGCAAATATGGCAGTTCTGGAGCCGTGGAGCCAAGGTTAAGGGACATTCAGGCTCTCGAGCTATGGCAAACGCTATGGTAGAGAGGCCAGAGATGTCAAAATGCCTTAACCATGGCATACGGGCATGCTTGACTCAGTGCCGGGAGCCATAGGATGCGTTGGAACCGACCGTTCGGCAACATGGTTGTGTGTGCAAATATGGCAGTTTTGGAGCCGTGGAGCCATGGTTAAGGGCCCTTCAGGCTCTTGGGTGATGGAAAACTCTATGGTGGAGAGGTGAGAGGCATCAAAATGGCTTAACCATGGCGTACTAGCATGCTTGACCCGGTGCCGAGAGCCATAGGATGCACAGGATCCGGCCGTGCGGCAACACAGTCGTGTGTGCAAATATGGAAGTTCCGGAGTCATGGAGCTGTGGTTAAGGGCCGTTCGGGCTCTCGGGTGATGACAAACATTGTGGTGGTGAGGCCAGAGGTGTCAAAACGCCTTAACTATGGGATACGGTCGTGCTTGACCTAGTGCCGAGAGCTGTAGAACACGCAGAACCGTCGTGCGAAGGCATAGTTGTGTGTGCAAATATGGCAGTTCTAGAGCTGTGGAGCCATGGTTAAGGGCCATTCAGGTTCTCGGGCGGCAACAAATGCTGTGGTGGAGAGGCCAGAGGTGTCAAAACTCCTTAACCATGGCGCATGGGTGTGCTTGACTTGGTGCGAGGAGCCGTAGGACACGCAGGAACCGGCCGTGCGGCAGCAAAGTTGTGTGTGCAAATATGGCAGTTCTGGAGCCATGGAGCCAAGGTTAAGGGCCATTCAGGCTCTCGAGCGACGGCAAACGCTATGGTAGAGAGGCCAGAGGTGTCAAAATGCCTTAACCATGGCGTACGGGCATGCTTGACTCGGTCTTTGGAGCCATAGGACGCGTTGGAACCGGCCGTGCGGCAAAGCATGGTCGTGTGTGCAAATATGGCGGTTTTGGAGCCGTGGAGCCGTGGTTAGGGGCCCTTCGGGCTCTCGGGTGATGGAAAACTCTATGGTGGAGAGGTGAGAGGCATCAAAATGGCTTAACCATGGGGTACGAGCGTGCTTGAACCGGTGCCGAGAGCCGTAGGATGCAAAGGATCCGGCCATGCGGCAGCACAGTCGTGTGTGCAAATATGGAAGTTTTGGAGTCGTGGAGCTGTTGTTAAGGGCCGTTCGGGCTCTCGGGTGATGAAAAACATTGTGGTGGTGAGGCCAGATGCGTCAAAATGCCTTAACCATGGCATACGGTCGTGCTTGACTTAGTGCCGAGAGCTGTAGGACACGCAGGAACCGGCTGTGCTGTAGCATAGTCGTGTGTGCAAATATGGCAGTTCTAGAGCTGTGGAGCCATGGTTAAGGGCCATTCGGGTTCTCGGGCGGCAACAAACGCTGTGTTGGAGAGGCCAGAGGTGTCAAAATGCCTTAACCATGGCGCATGGGCTTGCTTCACTTGGTGCCAGGAGCTGTAGGATGCGCAGAAACCAGCCGTGCTGCAGCAAAGTCATGTGTGCAAATATGGCAGTTCTGGAGCCGTGGAGCCAAGGTTAAGGGACGTTCAGGCTCTCGAGCTATGGCAAATGCTATGGTAGAGAGGCCAGAGATGTCAAAATGCCTTAATCATGGCATACGGGCATGCTTGACTCAGTGCCGGGAGCCATAGGATGCGTTGGAACCGACCGTTCGGCAACATGGTTGTGTGTGCAAATATGGCAGTTTTGGAGCCGTGGAGCCATGGTTAAGGGCCCTTCAGGCTCTCGGGTGATGGAAAACTCTATGGTGGAGAGGTGAGAGGCATCAAAATGGCTTAACCATGGTGTACTGGCATGCTTGACCCGGTGCCGAGAGCCATAGGATGCACAGGATCCGGCCGTGCGGCAGCACAGTCGTGTGTGCAAATATGGAAGTTCTGGAGTCATGGAGCTGTGGTTAAGGGCCGTTCGGGCTCTCGGGTGATGACAAACATTGTGGTGGTGAGGCCAGAGGCGTCAAAACGCCTTAACTATGGCATACGGTCGTGCTTGACCTAGTGCCGAGAGCTGTAGGACACGCAGGAACCGGCTGTGCAGCAGCATAGTCGTGTGTGCAAATATGGCAGTTCTAGAGCTGTGGAGCCATGGTTAAGGGCCATTCGGGTTCTCGAGTGGCAACAAACGCTGTGGTGGAGAGGCCAGAGGTGTCAAAACACCTTAACCATGGTGCATAGGCGTGCTTGACTTGGTGCGAGGAGCCATAGGACGCGCAGGAACCGGCCGTGTGGCAGCAAAGTCGTGTGTGCAAATATGGCAGTTCTGGAGCCGTGGAGCCGAGGTTAAGGGTCGTTCAGGCTCTCGAGCGATGGCAAATGCTATGGTAGAGAGGCCAGAGGTGTCAAAATGCCTTAACCATGGCGTACGGGCATGCTTGACTCGGTCTTTGGGAGCCATAGGACGCGTTGGAACCGGCCGTGCGGCGGCATGGTCGTGTGTGCAAATATGGTAGTTTTGGAGCCGTGGAGCCATGGTTAAGGGCCCTTTAGGCTCTCGGCTGATGGAAAACTCTATGGTGGAGAGGTGAAAGGCATCAAAATGGCTTAACCATGGCGTACTTGGCATGCTTGACCCGGTCTTGAGAGCCATAGGATGCACGGGATCCGGCCGTGCGGCAGGCACGGACATGTGTGCAAATATGGAAGTTACGAGTCATGGAGGCGTGGTTAAGGGCCGTTCGGCTCTCGGGTGATGACAAACATTATGGTGGTGAGGCCGGAGGCGTCAAAATGCCTTAACTATGGCATATGGTCATGCTTGACCTAGTGCCGAGAGCCGCAGACACACGGGAACCGGGCTGTGCGGTAGCATAGTCGTGTGTGCAAATATGGCGGTTCTAGAGCCGTGGAGCCATGGTTAAGGGCCATTCGGGTTCTCGGGTGGCAACAAACGCTGTCTTTGGAGAGGCCGGAGGTGTCAAAACACCTTAACCATGGTGCATGGGCGTGCTTGACTTGGTGCGAGGAACCATAGGACGCGCGAGAACCGGCCGTGCGGCGGCAAAGTCGTGTGTGCAAATATGGCGGTTACGGAGCCGTGGAGCCGAGGTTAAGGGCCGTTCGGGCTCTCGGCGATGGCAAATGCTATGGTAGAGAGGCCGGAGGTGTCAAAATGCCTTAACCATGGTGTACGGGCATGCTTGACTCGGTCTTTGGGAGCCATAGGATGCGTTGGAACCGGCCGTGCGGCGGCATGGTCGTGTGTGCAAATATGGCGGTTTTGGAGGCGTGGAGCCGTGGTTAGGGGCCTTTCAGGCTCTCGGGTGATGGAAAACTCTGTGGTGGAGAGGTGAGAGGCATCAAAATGGCTTAACCATGGGGTACGAGCGTGCTTGAACCGGTGCCGAGAGCCATAGGATGCAAAGGATCCGGCCGTGCGGCGGCACGGATCGTGTGTGCAAATATGGAAGTTACGGAGTCGTGGAGCTGTTGTTAAGGGCCGTTCGGGCTATCGGGTGATGACAAACATTGTGGTGGTGAGGCCGGAGGTGTCAAAATGCCTTAACCATGGCATACGGTCGTGCTTGACTTAGTGCCGAGAGAGCTGTAGGACACGCGGAACCGGGCGTGCGGTAGCATAGTCGTGTGTGCAAATATGGCGGTTCTAGAGCTGTGGAGCCATGGTTAAGGGCCATTCGGGTTCTTGGCGGCAACAAACGCTGTGCTAGAGAGGCCGAGAGGTGTCAAAATGCCTTAACCATGGCGCATGGGCGTGCTTTACTTGGTGCCGGGAGCCGTAGGACGCGGGAACCAGCCGTGCTTCAGCAAAGTCGTGTGTGCAAATATGGCAGTTCTGGAGCCGTGGAGCCGAGGTTAAGGGCCGTTCAGGCTCTCGAGCTATGGCAAACGCTATGGTAGAGAGGCCAGAGGTGTCAAAATGCCTTAACCATGGCGTATGGGCATACTTGACTCAGTGTCAGGAGCCATAGGACGCGTTGGAACCGACCGTGCAGCAGCATGGTCGTGTGTGCAAATATGGCAGTTTTGGAGCCGTGGAGCCGTGGTTAAGGGCCCTTCAGGCTCTCGGTGATGGAAAACTCTATGGTGGAGAGGTGAGAGGCATCAAAATGGCTTAACCATGGGGTACGAGCGTGCTTGAACCGGTCAGAGCCGTAGGATGCACGGGATCCGGCCGTGCGGCAGCACAGTCGTGTGTGCAAATATGGAAGTTCTGGAGTCATGGAGCTGTGGTTAAGGGCCGTTCGGGCTCTTGGGTGATGACAAACATTGTGGTGGTGAGTCCAGAGGCTTCAAAATGCCTTAACTATGGCATACGGTCGTGCTTGACCTAGTGCCGAGAGGCATAGGACACGCAGGAACCGGTTTGTGCGGCGGCATAGTTGTGTGTGCAAATATGGCAGTTCTAGAGCCGTGGAGCCATGGTTAAGGGCCATTCGGGTTCTCGGGTGGCAACAAACGCTGTGGTGGAGAGGCCAGAGGTGTCAAAATGCCTTAACCATGGCGCATGGGTGTGCTTGACTTGGTGCGAGGAGCATGTAGGACACACGGAAACCGGCCGTGCGGCGCAAGTTGTGTGTGCAAATATGGCGGTTACGGAGCCATGGAGCCGAGGTTAAGGGCCGTTCAGGCTCTCGAGCGATGGCAAATGCTATGGTAGAGAGGCCAGAGGTGTCAAAATGCCTTAACCATGGCGTACGGGCATGCTTGACTCAGTGCTGGGAGCCATAGGACGCGTTGGAACCGACCGTGCGGCAGCATGGTCGTGTGTGCAAATATGGTAGTTTTGGAGCCGTGGAGCCATGGTTAAGGGCCCTTTAGGCTCTCGGCTGATGGAAAACTCTATGGTGGAGAGGTGAAAGGCATCAAAATGGCTTAACCATGGCGTACTGGCATGCTTGACCCGGTGCCGAGAGCCATAGGATGCACAGGATCCGGCCGTGCGGCAGCACAGACATGTGTGCAAATACGGAAGTTCTGGAGTCATGGAGCTGTGGTTAAGGGCCGTTCTGGCTCTCGGGTGATGACAAACATTATGGTGGTGAGGCCAGAGGCGTCAAAATGCCTTAACTATGGCATATGGTCAAGCTTGACCTAGTGCCGAGAGCTGCAGGACACACAGGAACCGGCTGTGCAGTAGCATAGTCGTGTGTGCAAATATGGCAGTTCTAGAGCTGTGGAGCCATGGTTAAGGGCCATTCGGGTTCTCGGGTGGCAACAAACGCTGTGCTGGAGAGGCCAGAGGTGTCAAAACACCTTAACCATGGTGCATGGGCGTGCTTGACTTGGTGCGAGGAACCATAGGACGCGCAGGAACCGGCCGTGCGGCAAAGTCGTGTGTGCAAATATGGCGGTTCGGAGCCGTGGAGCCGAGGTTAAGGGCCGTTCGGGCTCTCGAGCGATGGCAAATGCTATGGTAGAGAGGCCGGAGGTGTCAAAATGCCTTAACCATGGTGTACGGGCATGCTTGACTCGGTCTTTGGGAGCCATAGGATGCGTTGGAACCGACCGTGCGGCGGCATGGTCGTGTGTGCAAATATGGCAGTTTTGGAGCTGTGGAGCCGTGGTTAGGGGCCCTTCAGGCTCTCGGGTGATGGAAAACTCTGTGGTGGAGAGGTAAGAGGCATCAAAATGGCTTAACCATGGGGTACGAGCGTGCTTGAACCGGTGCCGAGAGCCATAGGATGCAAAGGATCCGGCCGTGCGGCAGCACAGTCGTGTGTGCAAATATGGAAGTTCTGGAGTCGTGGAGCTGTTGTTAAGGGCCGTTCGGGCTCTCGGGTGATGACAAACATTGTGGTGGTGAGGCCAGAGGTGTCAAAATGCCTTAACCATGGCATACGGTCATGCTTGACTTAGTGCCGAGAGCTGTAGGACACGCAGGAACCGGCTGTGCGGTAGCATAGTCGTGTGTGCAAATATGGCAGTTCTAGAGCTGTGGAGCCATGGTTAAGGGCCATTCGGGTTCTTGGGCGGCAACAAACGCTGTGCTAGAGAGGCCAGAGGTGTCAAAATGCCTTAGCCATGGCGCATGGGCGTGCTTTACTTGGTGCCAGGAGCCGTAGGACGCGCAGGAACCAGCCGTGCTTCAGCAAAGTCGTGTGTGCAAATATGGCAGTTCTGGAGCCGTGGAGCCGAGGTTAAGGGCCGTTCAGGCTCTCGAGCTATGGCAAACGCTATGGTAGAGAGGCCAGAGGTGTCAAAATGCCTTAACCATGGCGTATGGGCATACTTGACTCAGTGTCAGGAGCCATAGGACGCGTTGGAACCGACCGTGCAGCAGCATGGTCGTGTGTGCAAATATGGCAGTTTTGGAGCCGTGGAGCCGTGGTTAAGGGCCCTTCAGGCTCTCGGTGATGGAAAACTCTATGGTGGAGAGGTGAGAGGCATCAAAATGGCTTAACCATGGGGTACGAGCGTGCTTGAACCAGTCCGAGAGCCGTAGGATGCACAGGATCCGGCCGTGCGGCAGCACAGTCGTGTGTGCAAATATGGAAGTTCTGGAGTCATGGAGCTGTGGTTAAGGGCCGTTCGGGCTCTTGGGTGTTGACAAACATTGTGGTGGTGAGTCCAGAGGCTTCAAAATGCCTTAACTATGGCATACGGTCGTGCTTGACCTAGTGCCGAGAGCTGTAGGACACGCAGGAACCGGCTGTGCAGCAGCATAGTTGTGTGTGCAAATATGGCAGTTCTAGAGCTGTGGAGCCATGGTTAAGGGCCATTCGGGTTCTCGGGTGGCAACAAACGCTGTGGTGGAGAGGCCAGAGGTGTCAAAACGCCTTAACCATGGCGCATGGGTGTGCTTGACTTGGTGCGAGGAGCCGTAGGACACACAGGAACCGGCCGTGCGGCAGCAAAGTTGTGTGTGCAAATATGGCAGTTCTGGAGCCATGGAGCCGAGGTTAAGGGCCGTTCAGGCTCTCGAGCGATGGCAAATGCTATGATAGAGAGGCCAGAGGTGTCAAAATGCCTTAACCATGGCGTACGGGCATGCTTGACTCAGTGCTGGGAGCCATAGGACGCGTTGGAACCGACCGTGCGGCAGCATGGTCGTGTGTGCAAATATGGTAGTTTTGGAGCCGTGGAGCCATGGTTAAGGGCCCTTTAGGCTCTCGGCTGATGGAAAACTCTATGGTGCCCGGCTCTGATACCACGTGAAAGATCACAATGGCTAGAGGGGGGTGAATAGCCTAATAAAATTTCTAGCAAGAACACTAGACAATCCGATTAGATAGCAAGGCGGCAAATGTGCAAAGCAAATGCTTCGACTACTCTATGCAAGCCGTCCTACCAAGCAAGACTACTCAATTTAGTTGCACACACAACAACGGTGATCAAGCTACACAATGTCGGTTCACCGAAACCAACCAAGCAATTCTACCCACGGGATTTACTCTACACAATGAGTGGTTCCCGACCGACCACAACAAGCAAATCTATTATGCAGTAAGTAAAGAGAAGATGGAATGTTATACCGCCGCGAAGAGTAGAAGATAGCCAATCACCGGTGTAGAACCCAATCACCTAGAGAAGCTCAAGAACAAACACAATGGAGGTCGAAGCCTCGGCAATCACAAATCAACACAATGATTTTTTACCGAGGTTCACTTGCTTCCCGGCAAGCTACTCCTCGTTGTGGCGATGCACTTGCTTGGTGAGTTGCCCGCTCAATTGGCTCGGTGCCAAAGACCCCAATGGGGAGCCGCAATCTCCACACAAGACAAGGATCCACAAGCCACGAGCAATCCACTAGAGTTGCAATTTGGCCCTCCACCGGGGAAGCACAACAACCCCTCACAAAATCACCTTGATTGGGGGCGGACACAATCACCAAATCCCCTCACCAATCAATCTTACTCCAACCGTCTAGGTGACGGGAATCACCAAGAGTAATAAGAACTCCTCAATTTCAATCTCCACCTAGTGCCACCAAAATGCAATCTCAAATGCGCACACACTAGGGTTTCCCTAACCTCTCATGAATTAGCAACAAGCTAGGAGAGGGAGAGGAGAGGGAGGAGATGCTCTTCAAGCTCACAAGATCAACACTATGAATCCTCAATCTCTCAAATCGAGTTAGCACAAAGCTTTGGAGAGAAGGGGAGAGGAGGAGCTTGTTCTTCTCTTTGTGTTCTTCAAAAAGGATGAGCAAGAGAGAAGAATGAGTGAATAAGAGAAAGAAAGGGGGAGGCGCTGGACTTAATCAGCCCCTGGCCAACTCCCTCTCCACGCAACGGTCACACACCATTTTTGCTCTCTCAGGCTGACGCGTGGGCCCTCAAGCTACCTCAGTCCAACGGTCACCAAAGAAAAGGACCAAACCGGCCAGAGCAAAATAAACAACGGCAGCAACAGCTCGCATGCAAAGGCAGGAAGCTTCCTGGAAACCGCCCTCTCTCCTTTTCTCTGGTTTGCATGCACGGCCAATAAAAAAAAACTCGAGCGCCTCATCTCTCTCTATAAGCCAACGGGAGGGAACGGTGGCAGGCAAGCCACCAACGGGTGGACGACAACGGCATGCAGCAGCAGCTCACAAGATGTCGTACCCTCTCTCTGCTATTTCTGGGGCGGCCCCCACGACCACCCCTCCTCTCTCATGCACACGGCAAGGCAAGCAAAAAGGCAGCGCCCTTTTTTATTTCTCCTTCTCGATCTTGCATGTAGAGGTACGAAACTTCCTGGAAGTTGCGCCTCTCTCTCCATTGCATGCAGGCACGACTAAAAAGGAGGCCCCACACACACCAGTCGATGGCCTGCTCAGCTGCTCTTCCCATTAGAAATTCCGGTTCGGGCCAGACAAAATTCTGATGGCACCCTCTCTGTTAGAACGTGAATGAACGAGGTAGCAGCACCACAACAGAGAGCCCTCGCTCGGAATAATTTCTAGGTGAACCGGAAATTCAGTCGGCAGTTCATACTTCCACTTTTCAAACCCCTTTTTTAATTCTAACTCCACCAAATTATCTCGAATAAAAATAGACACTTGGAGTTAGTTTTTCACAAATAATTTTTCGGGCTTTCTCACGCATCTCACCACGTCACTAAGCGCTTATGATATGCAAATGAGACTCACACTTAGTGGCACTAGATAACCATTGTAATTAAAGATTTCCCCTCTTTATAGTACGGTTATCAAACCTAAATCACTCACACCCTCTATGGTGTCTTGAGTGCTAACCAAAAATGGCTCCTATAAAAATACCTTTGCCTTGAGCCCTTTTTGTTTCTTTCTTCTTTTCAAGTTGGAGACCATGATCATCAAAACAAGTCCATCATCTCCATACACAAGTGTTGCCAACCTATCTCAATTTCACTTTTAGAGCAAAGAGGTTAGCAACTAGGTTTCATCAATTAGCCAAAACCAAACATGGAGCTTTCAATCTCCCCCTTTTTGGTAATTGATGACAACCTTCACAAAGATATGGAAATTGAATTCAATATGAAATTGAATTGCTTGTCCAAGACATTTTGATCATGAATCTTGGATTGGACAAGCATTTCAATTCCGGTTTTGATAGTGGTAGCTCCCCTACATGTGTGCATCAAATGTTTGGTCGATTTTCAAGCACACATGCATAGATGAAACTTGTGTGAGAGTTACCACAACCAAAATGGTACTAAGGTTTATAGAATTGACCTTTGAAGTGTGATACCAATCGGAGTGCGATAATAAACCTTCCTTAGCACCATGGGACTCTAGACATTCATCAAAACTCAAAATACCTCATGAGATCACATTATAAGCAAGGTACTTTGAACAAGAGAAACTCTATGTCTAGAAACCTCCTATGCATGCTAGTACTTCATTTCGTCAATCAAGTTCTATACTAGCATTACACCAAACAAGCATGAATATTGAATTTAGCTTGCAATGCTCCATATCATTATGTATGCACACATAATATGCAACAAATAGTCTATGAGCTTGCTCCCCTATTTGTGTGCTCATGGTTGGGTCATATCATAAAAATTGATCCCCTTCCATTGCTCTTTGTGACTTATTTCTCCCCTTTGTCAACAATCACTAACAAGGGTGCATAAGATGAGAGAAACAAGTCAATCAACTATGGCCAAATCTAAACCACATGCCTAGAAAATGTATCTCGGTTTGAACCAAGGGCAAACTTCTTCACACCTCATAAGAATAAGGGTTATCTTGACCATGTTGAGATACACATCATGAGCAAGTGCTAAAGATTCAACACTAGGTTCACAAGCTCACAAACAAGTCATATGCCACCACTAGATCAAATCAAGCATAGAAATAATAGTGGTGCCATATATCCTTTAAATTCATTTGATTTGCAAAGAATGAGCCTAGCAAGATGCACATGTATACATGTCTACACAACTAGCAAAGGATGCATGAGATGCAACAAACAACTTTACCTTGCTATGTTGGTGGAGAGGCATGTCATATGGGGTGCATCAATCCATGTTGGAGAAGCTAAGTATGTTCAACTCATTCCTCAACTTGCAATATCTTTTCTCATCAAGAGGCTTGGTGAATATGTCGGCTAGTTGATCTTCGGTGCCAATGCTTTCAATGCTAATATCACCTTTTTGTTGATGATCTCTAATGAAGTGGTGCCTCACATCAATGTGCTTGGTTCTTGAATGTTGAACCGGATTGTTTGTCATCTTGATTGCACTTTCATTGTCACAAAACAAAGGCACATGCTTGAATTTGATTCCATAGTCCTTCAAGGTAGCTTTCATCCATAGTAATTGTGCACAACAATTTCCCGCACTAATATATTCGGCTTCGGTGGTGGAAAGTGCCACACTATTTTGCTTCTTTGAAGACCATGACACTAAAGATCTTCCTAGCACTTGGCATGTTCCACTTGTGCTCTTTCTATCAATCTTGCAACCGGCATAGTCGGAGTCGGAGTATCCAATCAACTCAAAGCTTGACCCCTTGGGATACCATAGACCAACATCTTGAGTGCCCTTCAAGTATCTCAACACCCTCTTGGTTGCCGTTAAGTGACTCTCTCTTGGAGAAGCTTGAAACCTTGCACACATGCACACACTAAACATGACATCCGGCCTTGAAGCGGTCACATATAGCAAGCTTCCAATCATTGATCTATATAGCTTTTGCTCAATCATCTTGCCACTATCATCAATATCCAAGCCACCATTGGTTCCCATTGGTGTGCTAATTGCCTTAGCATCTTGCAACCCAAACTTCTTGATCATGTCCTTGATGTACTTGCCTTGACTCACAAAAGTGCCATTCTTCATTTGCTTGATTTGAAGACCAAGGAAGTAGCTTAGCTCTCCAAGCATAGACATTTCAAACTCACTAGCCATCATCTTAGCAAACTCTTCACAAAAGAATTGGTTGGTTGATCCAAAGATGATATCATCCACATATATTTGCAACACAAACAATTCATCTTCTATCTTCTTGGTGAAGAGAGTGGTGTCAACTTTACCCATCTTGAAGCCTTTGGAGAGAAGAAAATCCCTCAATCTTTCATACCATGCCCTTGGAGCTTGCTTCAAGCCATACAATGCCTTCTTGAGCTTATAAACATGATTGGGCTTCTTGTCATCTTCAAAACCGGGAGGTTGCTCAACATAGACCTCTTCATTGATGAACCCATTGAGAAATGCACTCTTCACATCCATTTGATAGAGCTTGATATTGTGAGCACAAGCATAGGCTAATAGGATTCTAATTGCCTCCAATCTTGCCACCGGTGCATATGTCTCCCCAAAGTCAAGACCCTCAACTTGTGTGTAACCTTGAGCCACTAATCTTACTTTGTTCCTCACAACTAAGCCATCTTGATCTTGCTTGTTCTTGAAGACCCACTTAGTGCCAATCACATTATGCTTCTTCGGCCTCTCAACAAGTTCCCAAACTTCATTTCTAGTGAAGTTGTTCAATTCCTCATGCATGGCATTTATCCAATCCGGATCCTTCAAAGCTTCATCAATCTTAGTTGGCTCAATGAATGACACAAAAGAGTAGTTCTCACATATGCTAGCCAATCTTGATCTTGTTTGTACACCTCTTTGAATATCACCAATGACATGATCTAGAGGATGATCTCTTGCAATGCTTGAAGGTTGAAGAACTAGTTGAGTTGCATTGCTTGCTTGACCTTGATCTTGATTTTGACCTTCACTTGTGCTTGCCTCATTGGACTCATCAATCACAACTTGAGTGGGCACTTGCACCTCATCACCATCATCCACTTGCCTCGGCCTAATTTCACCAATGTCCATGTGCCTCATTGCATTGTTCAATTGATCTCCACCCACATCATCAAGATTTTGATGTTCACTTTGAGAGCCTTGGGTTTCATCAAATTCAACGTCATGAACCTCTTCAAGTAGCCCACTAGCCAAGTTCCATACTCTATAAGCCTTGCTAGAAGTAGAGTAGCCAAGAAGAAATCCCTCATCACATCTCTTGTCAAACTTGCCAAGTCTTTGCCCCTTCTTGAGTATGTAGCACTTGCAACCAAAGACCCGAAAATAGGCAATGTTGGGCTTTCTTCCATTCAAAATCTCATATGGAGTCTTCTCTAACTTCCCACGGCAATAGAGACGGTTGCTATAGTAGCAGGCCGTGTTGATGGCATCACTCCAAAACTTTTCACTCACATTGTACTCAATTAGCATAGTTCTTGCCATCTCAATCAAGGTCCTATTCTTCCTCTCAACGACACCATTGGATTGTGGAGTGTAGGTTGGTGAGAATTGATGCACAATTCCAAGCTCATCACACAACTCTTCAACTCTTGTGTTCTTGAATTCACTCCCATTGTCACTTCTTATCTTCTTGATGGTAGTGTCAAACTCATTTTGCACCCTTTTGACAAAAGACTTGAATAGATCATAGACTTCACTCTTGTCATAGAGGAAGAACACCCAAGTGTACCTTGTGTAGTCATCCACAATCACAAATCCATACTTGTTGCCCCCAATTGATGTGTAGTGAGTTGGGCCAAACAAGTCCATATGCAATAACTCAAATGCTCTTGAAGTTGACATCTCATTCTTCTTGGGATGTGAGTTCCCATGTTGCTTGCCGGCTTGACATGCGCTACAAGGTCTATCCTTCTCAAATATGACATCATTCAAGCCTCTCACTAGATCATGCTTCACCAACTTGTTCAATTGCTTCATGCCAACATGTCCAAGGCGCCTATGCCATAGCCATCCCTTGCTTGACTTGCCAATCAAACATGATGAAAGTTGAGCTTCACTAGCATTGAAATCAACCAAGTACAAGCTTCCATGCCTAAACCCCTTGAAGATGATATTTGCTTGATCCTTGCTCACCACCTCAACATGCTTGTCATCAAATATGCACTTGTAGCCAAGATCACACAATTGTGCCACCGACAAAAGATTGAAGTTCAAAGTATCAACTAGCAACACATTGGAGAGATCCTTGTCATTGGAAATTGCAACCTTTCCTAGCCCCATGACATCACCCTTGCTATTGTCACCAAATGTGATGGAATTGAATCCACCATTGTCATTCTTGTCAAGTGTTTTGAACATACTATCTTCACCGGTCATATGATTTGATGCACCACTATCAAGCACCCAATGCCTCCCTCCGGCTTTGTAATTGACCTACAAGAAGACATCAAGCTTTAGGTACCCACTTTTGCTTGGGTCCTTGAAGGTTAGTCACTAGAGTCTTTGGCACCCAAATAGCTTTCTTCTTTGAGCTCATCCATGGTGTACCAATGAATCTAGCACTCACACCACTCTCACTCTTAACAAGCATGTAAGAAGCACTCAACTTGTAAGAGGAGGCACTAGTGTTCTTGTTCTTGCATGCATGCTCTAAATGACCAACTTGCTTGCAACTCTTGCAATAGCTACCATTGTTCTTCACAAAACTAGTCTTGTGAGGAGCAAAAGCGGCCTTGCCTTTCTTGGGGGTGTAGCCCAATCCCTCTTTGTAGAGAGAAGCTCTTTGGCTACCCAAGCACATAAGCAAGCGGTCCTCACCACCATAAGCCTTAGCCAAGGTGTGATTGAGCTCCTTGACTTCCTTCTTAAGAGACTCATTCTCAACTACTAGTGTAGAATCACATGCATGACCAACACTACTAGATGAAGTAGAGGCATAAGAACATGAAGGGCCAAGTGATGCAACAACAAATGAGTCATCAAGTAAATCACATGATGTGGACACATTTTTCTTTTCTATGTTCACTACTTGTGATTGCACTTTCTCTTGTTTCTCAACTAGAGAGGAATGAGCTTTTTCAAGCTTGGAGTGAGCAATCTCTAGCTTCTCATGGTCTACCTTTAGACTCTCATAAGAAGCCCTCAACTCCTTAAGTTCTTGCTCAAGGTTTTGTTTATCCTTGCGCAAGCCCCTACATTCTTTCCTAGAGTCATTGAAAGCACCCTTGCAATCCTCAAGCATGACAAAGAGTTCTTCTTTTGTTGTCTCATCATCATCATCACTCTCATCATCACTATCGGGTGGAGGTTTTACCTTAGTGGCCTTGGCCATGAAGCAAGTCGATGGAGCACCAAATAGAGAAAGCTTCACTTGAATGGCAATGCTTGCGTGCCCCTTCTTCTTCTTCTTCTTGGAATCATCATCATCATCACTTGAGGAAGATGAATCACTCTCCCAAGTTGCCACATGAGATTCACCCTTCTTCTTCTTGTGAGAGGAGTCTTTCTCCTCCTTCTTCTTCTCTTGCTTCTTCCTCTCCTTTCTCATGGCATCTTCATCATCACTTGCATAGGGACACTTGGCAATGAGATGATCCTTGCCATTGCACCGGAAGCACTTCATGGGATGGTCACTAGACTTGGATGAGCTTCTCTTGCCCTTGGACCGGTACCCCTTCTTCATGAGCTTCCCCATTCTCTTCACAAGAAGTGCCATTTGTTCACTTACTTCATCTTCTTGTCCACTTGAGCTTGAGCATGGTTCATCTTCACTTGAAGACTCTTCTTTCTTCTTCTTGCCCTTGCTTTTGGATGATGTGGCCTTGAATGCCACACTCTTCTTGTCATCATCCTTCTTCTCACTTTCCTTCTTCTTCTTCTTCACCAACTCTTCCTTCTCATGATATTCTCTAAACTCATCATCGGCCATGATCTCTTGAAGAACTTGGTTGGGAGTTGGCTTCTCCTTCATGGTTGTCTTCACCATGACGGTCTTCAACATGTCAAATCTCTTGGGAAGACACCTCATGAACTTGGTGGAGAATTGAGAGTCCTTGATTTCTTCCCCAAGTCCCTTGAGCTCATTGACAATGACTTGGAGCCTATGGAACATCTCCGGCACACTCTCATCCTTCATTGAGAAGCTTGCAAACTTCTCTTGCAACATGTATGCTCTTGCGGTCTTGACACTTTCGGTGCCCTCATAAGCTTCTTCTAGCTTCTTCCAAATGTCATGAGCCACCTCAAGGTTCTTGATGAGCTCAAAAGCTTTATCATCAAGTGCCTCATGGAAAGCACTCACGGCAACATCATTGGCTTGTTGCTTCTTCTCTTCGGCCGGTGTTGGCACCGCACCCTCAACAAGCTCAAACTTGGTTTCCACTACCTTCCACACCTCAAGGTTGATTGACTTGAGATGACTCTTCATCTTAAGCTTCCATTTGCCATAGTCATCACCTCGAAATGATGGTGCCTTCTTGGTGTTGTTGATATGCATAACCAATGCCATTGTTACACCGTAGGATGTTAATCCACCTCAAACAAACGGTGCCCGGCTCTGATACCACGTGAAAGATCACAATGGCTAGAGGGGGTGAATAGCCTAATAAAATTTCTAGCAAGAACACTAGACAATCCGATTAGATAGCAAGGCGGCAAATGTGCAAAGCAAATGCTTCGACTACTCTATGCAAGCCGTCCTACCAAGCAAGACTACTCAATTTAGTTGCACACACAACAACGGTGATCAAGCTACACAATGTCGGTTCACCGAAACCAACCAAGCAATTCTACCCACGGGATTTACTCTACACAATGAGTGGTTCCCGACCGACCACAACAAGCAAATCTATTATGCGGTAAGTAAAGAGAAGATGGAATGTTATACCGCCGCGAAGAGTAGAAGATAGCCAATCACCGGTGTAGAACCCAATCACCTAGAGAAGCTCAAGAACAAACACAATGGAGGTCGAAGCCTCGGCAATCACAAATCAACACAATGATTTTTTACCGAGGTTCACTTGCTTCCCGGCAAGCTACTCCTCGTTGTGGCGATGCACTTGCTTGGTGAGTTGCCCGCTCAATTGGCTCGGTGCCAAAGACCCCAATGGGGAGCCGCAATCTCCACACAAGACAAGGATCCACAAGCCACGAGCAATCCACTAGAGTTGCAATTTGGCCCTCCACCGGGGAAGCACAACAACCCCTCACAAAATCACCTTGATTGGGGGCGGACACAATCACCAAATCCCCTCACCAATCAATCTTACTCCAACCGTCTAGGTGACGGGAATCACCAAGAGTAATAAGAACTCCTCAATTTCAATCTCCACCTAGTGCCACCAAAATACAATCTCAAATGCGCACACACTAGGGTTTCCCTAACCTCTCATGAATTAGCAACAAGCTAGGAGAGGGAGAGGAGAGGGAGGAGATGCTCTTCAAGCTCACAAGATCAACACTATGAATCCTCAATCTCTCAAATCGAGTTAGCACAAAGCTTTGGAGAGAAGGGGAGTGGAGGAGCTTGTTCTTCTCTTTGTGTTCTTCAAAAAGGATGAGCAAGAGAGAAGAATGAGTGAATAAGAGAAGGAAAGGGGGAGGCGCTGGACTTAATCA
This sequence comes from Themeda triandra, assembly GCA_018135685.1. Taxonomy (NCBI): domain Eukaryota; kingdom Viridiplantae; phylum Streptophyta; class Magnoliopsida; order Poales; family Poaceae; genus Themeda; species Themeda triandra. The sequence goes on along the minus strand of JAENPR010001008.1, from coordinate 22,522 downwards.
GCCCCTGGCCAACTCCCTCTCCACGCAACGGTCACACACCATTTTTCCTCTCTCAGGCTGACGCGTGGGCCCTCAAGCTACCTCAGTCCAACGGTCACCAAAGAAGAGGACCAAACCGGCCAGAGCAAAATAAACAACGGCAGCAACAGCTCGCATGCAAAGGCAGGAAGCTTCCTGGAAACCGCCCTCTCTCCTTTTCTCTGGTTTGCATGCACAGCCAATAAAAAAAACTCGAGCGCCTCATCTCTCTCTATAAGCCAACGGGAGGGAACGGTGGCAGGCAAGCCACCAACGGGTGGACGACAACGGCATGCAGCAGCAGCTCACAAGATGTCGTACCCTCTCTCTGCTATTTCTGGGGCGGCCCCCACGACCACCCCTCCTCTCTCATGCACACGGCAAGGCAAGCAAAAAGGCAGCGCCCTTTTTTATTTCTCCTTCTCGATCTTGCATGTAGAGGTACGAAACTTCCTGGAAGTTGCGCCTCTCTCTCCATTGCATGCAGGCACGACTAAAAAGGAGGCCCCACACACACCAGTCGATGGCCTGCTCAGCTGCTCTTCCCATTAGAAATTCCGGTTCGGGCCAGACAAAATTCCGATGGCACCCTCTCTGTTAGAACGTGAATGAACGAGGTAGCAGCACCACAACAGAGAGCCCTCGCTCGGAATAATTTCTAGGTGAACCGGAAATTCAGTCGGCAGTTCATACTTCCACTTTTCAAACCCCTTTTTTAATTCTAACTCCACCAAATTATCTCGAATAAAAATAGACACTTGGAGTTAGTTTTTCACAAATAATTTTTCGGGCTTTCTCACGCATCTCACCACGTCACTAAGCGCTTATGATATGCAAATGAGACTCACACTTAGTGGCACTAGATAACCATTGTAATTAAAGATTTCCCCTCTTTATAGTACGGTTATCAAACCTAAATCACTCACACCCTCTATGGTGTCTTGAGTGCTAACCAAAAATGGCTCCTATAAAAATACCTTTGCCTTGAGCCCTTTTTGTTTCTTTCTTCTTTTCAAGTTGGAGACCATGATCATCAAAACAAGTCCATCATCTCCATACACAAGTGTTGCCAACCTATCTCAATTTCACTTTTAGAGCAAAGAGGTTAGCAACTAGGTTTCATCAATTAGCTAAAACCAAACATGGAGCTTTCAGCAGGGAGCCATAGGATGCACAGGATCCGGCTGTGCGGCAGCACAGTCGTGTGTGCAAATATGGAAGTTCTGGAGTCATGGAGCTGTGGTTAAGGGCCGTTCTGGCTCTCGAGTGATGACAAACATTATGGTGGTGAGGCCAGAGGCGTCAAAATGCCTTAACTATGGCATACGATCGTGCTTGACCTAGTGCCGAGAGCTACAGGACACACAGGAACCGGCTTTGCAGTAGCATAGTCGTGTGTGCAAATATGGCAGTTCTAGAGCTGTGGAGCCATGGTTAAGGGCCATTCGGGTTCTCGGGCGGCAGCAAACACTATGGTGGAGAGGCCAGAGGTGTCAAAACACCTTAACCATGGTGCATGGGCGTGCTTGACATGGTGCGAGGAGCCGTAGGACGCGCAGGAACCGGCCGTGCGGCAGCAAAGTCGTGTGTGCAAATATGGCAGTTCTGGAGCCGTGGAGCCGAGGTTAAGGGCCGTTCAGGCTCTCGAGCGATGGAAAACGCTATGGTAGAGAGGCCAGAGGTGTCAAAATGCCTTAACCATGGCGTACGGGCATGCTTGACTCAGTGCTGGGAGCCATAAGACGCGTTGGAACCGACAGTGCGGCAGCATGGTCGTGTGTGCAAATATGGCAGTTTTGGAGCTGTGGAGCCGTGGTTAGGGGCCCTTCAGGCTCTCGGGTGATGGAAAACTCTATGGTGGAAGGTGAGAGGCATCAAAATGGCTTAACCATGGGGTACGAGCGTGCTTGAACCGGTGCCGAGAGCCGTAGGATGCCAAGGATCCGGCCGTGCGGCAACACAGTCGTGTGTGCAAATATGGAAGTTCTGGAGTCGTGGAGCTGTTGTTAAGGGCCGTTCGGTCTCTCGGGTGATGACAAACATTGTGGTGGTGAGGCCAGAGGTGTCAAAATGCCTTAACCATGGCATACGGTCGTGCTTGACTTAGTGCCGAGAGCTGTAGGACACGCAGGAACCGGCTGTGCGGTAGCATAGTCGTGTGTGCAAATATGGCAGTTCTAGAGCTGTGGAGCCATGGTTAAGGGCCATTCGGGTTCTCGGGCGGCAACAAACGCTGTGCTGGAGAGGCCAGAGGTGTCAAAATGCCTTAACCATGGCGCATGGGCGTGCTTTACTTGGTGCCAGGAGCCGCAGGACGCGCAGGAACCAGCCGTGCGGCAGCACAGTCGTGTGTGCAAATATGGCAGTTCTGGAGCCGTGGAGCCGAGGTTAAGGGCTGTTCAGGCTCTCGAGCTATGGCAAACGCTATGGTAGAGAGGCCAGAGGTGTCAAAATGCCTTAACCATGGCGTATGGGCATGCTTAACTCAGTGTCAGGAGCCATAGGACGCGTTGGAACCGACCGTGGAGCAGCATGGTCGTGTGTGCAAATATGGCAGTTTTGGAGCCGTGGTTAAGGGCCCTTCAGGCTCTCGGTGATGGAAAACTCTTTGGTGGAGAGGTGAGAGGCATCAAAATGGCTTAACCATGGGGTACGAGCGTGCTTGAACCAGTCCGAGAGCCGTAGGATGCACAGGATCCGGCCGTGCGGCGGCACAGTCATGTGTGCAAATATGGAAGTTTTGGAGTCATGGAGCTATGGTTAAGGGCCGTTCGGGCTCTCGGGTGATGACAAACATTGTGGTGGTGAGGCCAGAGGCGTCAAAATGCGTTAACTATGGTATACAGTCGTGCTTGACCTAGTGCCGAGAGCTGTAGGACACGCAGGAACCGGCTGTGCAGCAGCATAGTTGTGTGTGCAAATATGGCAGTTCTAGAGCTGTGGAGCCATGGTTAAGGGCCATTCGGGTTCTCGGGCAGCAACAAACGCTGTGGTGGAGAGGCCAGAGGTGTCAAAATGCCTTAACCATGGCGCATGGGTGTGCTTGACTTGGTGCGAGGAGCCGTAGGACTCGCAGGAACCGGCCGTGCGGCAGCAAAGTTGTTTGTGCAAATATGGCAGTTCTGGAGCCATGGAGCCGAGGTTAAGGGCCGTTCAGGCTCTCGAGCGATGGCAAACGCTATGGTAGAGAGGCCAGAGGTGTCAAAATGCCTTAACCATGGCGTATGGGTATGCTTGACTCAGTGCCGGGAGCCATAGGACGCGTTGGAACCGACCGTGCGGCAGCATGGTCGTGTGTGCAAGTATGGCAGTTTTGGAGCCGCGGAGCCGTGGTTAAGGGCCCTTTAGGCTCTCGAGTGATGGGAAACTCTATGGTGGAGAGGTGAGAGGCATCAAAATGGCTTAACCATGGTGTACGGGCGTGCTTGACCCGGTGCCGAGAGCTGTAGGATGCACAGGATCCGGCCGTGCGGCAGCACAGTCGTGTGTGCAATTATGGATGTTCTAGAGTTGTGGAGCTATAGTTAAGGGCGTTCGGGCTCTCGGGTGATGACAAACATTGTGGTGGTAAGGCCAGAGGCGTGAAAATGACTTAACCATGGCATACGGTCATGCTTGACCTAGTGTCAAGAGCTGTAGGATACGCAGGAACCAGCTATGCGGTAGTATAGTCGTGTGTGCAAATATGGTACTTCTAGAGCTGTGGAGCCATGGTTAAGGGCCATTCAGGTTCTTGGGCGGCAACAAATGCTATGTTGGAGAGGCCAGAGGTGTCAAAACATCTTAACCATGGCGCATGGGCGTGCTTGACTTGGTGCGAGGAGCCGTAGGACGCGCAGGAACCGGCCGTGCGGCAGCAAAGTCGTGTGTGCAAATATGGCAGTTCTGGAGCTGTGGAGCCGAGGTTAAGGGCCGTTCAGGATTTCGAGCTATGGCAAACACTATGGTAGAGAAGCCAGATGTGTCAAAATACCTTAACCATGGCGTACGGGCATGCTTGACTCAGTGCCAGGAGCCATAGGATGCGTTGGAACTGACCGTGCGGCCACGGTTGCGTGTGCAAATATGGCAGTTTTGGAGCCGTGGAGCCTGGTTAAGGGCCCTTCAGGCTCTTGGGTGATGGAAAACTCTATGGTGGAAGGTGAGAGGCATCAAAATGGCTTAACCATGGGGTACGAGCGTGCTTGAACCGGTGCCGAGAGCCGTAGGATGCCAAGGATCCGGCCGTGCGGCAACACAGTCGTGTGTGCAAATATGGAAGTTCTGGAGTCGTGGAGCTGTTGTTAAGGGCCGTTCGGTCTCTCGGGTGATGACAAACATTGTGGTGGTGAGGCCGAGGTGTCAAAATGCCTTAACCATGGCATACGGTCGTGCTTGACTTAGTGCCGAGAGCAGTAGGACACGCAGGAACCGGGCCTGCGGTAGCATAGTTGTGTGTGCAAATATGGCGCTTCTAGAGCCGTGGAGAAATGGTTAAGGGCCATTCGGGTTCTCAGCGGCAACAAACGCTGTGCTGGAGAGGCCGAGGTGTCAAAATGCCTTAACCATGGCGCATGGGCGTGCTTTACTTGGTGCCGGGAGCCGCAGACGCGCAGAACCAGCCGTGCGTGGGGCAAAGACGTGTGTGCAAATATGGCGCCGGAGCCGTGGAGCCGAGGTTAAGGGCTGTTCGGCTCTCGAGCTATGGCAAACGCTATGGTAGAGAGGCCGAGGTGTCAAAATGCCTTAACCATGGCGTATGGGCATGCTTAACTCAAAGGTCGTCGAGCCATAGGACGCGTTGGAACCGACCGTGGAGCAAGCATGGTCGTGTGTGCAAATATGGCGTTTTGGAGCCGTGGAGCCGTGGTTAAGGGCCCTTCAGGCTCTCGGTGATGGAAAACTCTTTGGTGGAGAGGTGAGAGGCATCAAAATGGCTTAACCATGGGGTACGAGCGTGCTTGAACCAGTCCGAGAGCCGTAGGATGCACAGGATCCGGCCGTGCGGCGGCACAGTCATGTGTGCAAATATGGAAGTTTTGGAGTCATGGAGCTATGGTTAAGGGCCGTTCGGGCTCTCGGGTGATGACAAACATTGTGGTGGTGAGGCCAGAGGCGTCAAAATGCGTTAACTATGGTATACAGTCGTGCTTGACCTAGTGCCGAGAGCTGTAGGACACGCAGGAACCGGCTGTGCAGCAGCATAGTTGTGTGTGCAAATATGGCAGTTCTAGAGCTGTGGAGCCATGGTTAAGGGCCATTCGGGTTCTCGGCAGCAACAAACGCCGTGGTGGAGAGGCCGAGGTGTCAAAATGCCTTAACCATGGCGCATGGGTGTGCTTGACTTGGTGCGAGGAGCCGTAGGACTCGCAGGAACCGGCCGTGCGGCAAAAGTTGTTTGTGCAAATATGGCGCTTCTGGAGCCATGGAGCCGAGGTTAAGGGCCGTTCGTGCTCGAGCGATGGCAAACGCTATGGTAGAGAGGCCGAGGGTGTCAAAATGCCTTAACCATGGCGCATGGGCGTGCTTGACTCGGTGCGAGGAGCCGTAGGACGCGCAGGAACCGGCCGTGCGGCAGCATGGTCGTGTGTGCAAGTATGGCAGTTTTGGAGCCGCGGAGCCGTGGTTAAGGGCCCTTTAGGCTCTCGAGTGATGGGAAACTCTATGGTGGAGAGGTGAGAGGCATCAAAATGGCTTAACCATGGTGTACGGGCGTGCTTGACCCGGTGCCGAGAGCTGTAGGATGCACAGGATCCGGGCCGTGCGGCGGCAAGACAAATCGTGTGTGCAATTATGGATGTTCTAGAGTTGTGGAGCTATAGTTAAGGGCGTTCGGGCTCTCGGGTGATGACAAACATTGTGGTGGTAAGGCCAGAGGCGTGAAAATGACTTAACCATGGCATACGGTCATGCTTGACCTAGTGTCAAGAGCCAGTAGGATACGCAGAACCAGCTATGCGGTAGTATAGTCGTGTGTGCAAATATGGTACTTCTAGAGCCGTGGAGCCATGGTTAAGGGCCATTCGGTTCTTGGGCGGCAACAAATGCTATGTTGGAGAGGCCGAGGTGTCAAAACATCTTAACCATGGCGCATGGGCGTGCTTGACTTGGTGCGAGGAGCCGTAGGACGCGCAGGAACCGGCCGTGCGGCGCGAAAGTCGTGTGTGCAAATATGGCGCTTCCGAGCCGTGGAGCCGAGGTTAAGGGCCGTTCAGGATTTCGAGCTATGGCAAACACTATGGTAGAGAAGCCAGATGTGTCAAAATACCTTAACCATGGCGTACGGGCATGCTTGACTCGGTGCCGGAGCCATAGGATGCGTTGAACCGACCGTGCGGCCACGGTTGCGTGTGCAAATATGGCGTTTTGGAGCCGTGGAGCTCGGTTAAGGGCCCTTCGGGCTCTTGGGTGATGGAAAACTCTATGGTGGAAGGTGAGAGGCATCAAAATGGCTTAACCATGGGGTACGAGCGTGCTTGAACCGGTGCCGAGAGCCGTAGGATGCCAAGGATCCGGCCGTGCGGCAACACAGTCGTGTGTGCAAATATGGAAGTTCTGGAGTCGTGGAGCTGTTGTTACGGGCCGTTCGGTCTCTCGGGTGATGACAAACATTGTGGTGGTGAGGCCAGAGGTGTCAAAATGCCTTAACCATGGCATACGGTCGTGCTTGACTTAGTGCCGAGAGCTGTAGGACACGCAGGAACCGGCTGTGCGGTAGCATAGTTGTGTGTGCAAATATGGCAGTTCTAGAGCTGTGGAGAAATGGTTAAGGGCCATTCGGGTTCTCAGGCGGCAACAAACGCTGTGCTGGAGAGGCCAGAGGTGTCAAAATGCCTTAACCATGGCGCATGGGCGTGCTTTACTTGGTGCCGGAGCCGCGGACGCGCAGAACCAGCCGTGCGGCGGCACGGTCGTGTGTGCAAATATGGCGGTTACGGAGCCGTGGAGCCGAGGTTAAGGGCTGTTCGGGCTCTCGAGCTATGGCAAACGCTATGGTAGAGAGGCCGAGGTGTCAAAATGCCTTAACCATGGCGTATGGGCATGCTTAACTCGGTGTCGGGAGCCATAGGACGCGTTGGAACCGACCGTGGAGCAAAGCATGGTCGTGTGTGCAAATATGGCGCTTTGGAGCCGTGGAGCCGTGGTTAAGGGCCCTTCGGGCTCTCGGTGATGGAAAACTCTATGGTGGAGAGGTGAGAGGCATCAAAATGGCTTAACCATGGGGTACGAGCGTGCTTGAACCGGTCCCGAGAGCCGTAGGATGCACGGGATCCGGCCGTGCGGGGCACGATCATGTGTGCAAATATGGAAGTTTTGGAGTCATGGAGCTATGGTTAAGGGCCGTTCGGGCTCTCGGGTGATGACAAACATTGTGGTGGTGAGGCCGAGGCGTCAAAATGCGTTAACTATGGCATACGGTCGTGCTTGACCTAGTGCCGAGAGCAGGACACGCAGGAACCGGGACAGTGCGGAAGATAGTTGTGTGTGCAAATATGGCAGTTCTAGAGCCGTGGAGCCATGGTTAAGGGCCATTCGGGTTCTCGGGCAGCAACAAACGCTGTGGTGGAGAGGCCGAGGTGTCAAAATGCCTTAACCATGGCGCATGGGTGTGCTTGACTTGGTGCGAGGAGCCGTAGGACTCGCAGGAACCGGCCGTGCGGCAGCAAAGTTGTTTGTGCAAATATGGCAGTTCTGGAGCCATGGAGCCGAGGTTAAGGGCCGTTCAGGCTCTCGAGCGATGGCAAACGCTATGGTAGAGAGGCCAGAGGTGTTAAAATGCCTTAACCATGGTGTACGGGCATGCTTGACTCGGTCTGCGGGAGCCATAGGACGCGTTGGAACCGACCGTGCGGCGGCATGGTCGTGTGTGCAAATATGGGAGTTTTGGAGCCGTGGAGCCATGGTTAAGGGCCCTTTAGGCTCTCGGGTGATGGAAAACTCTATGGTGGAGAGGTGAGAGGCATCAAAATGGCTTAACCATGGCGTACGGCATGCCTCGACCCGGTGCCGAGAGCCATAGGATGCACAGGATCCGGCCGTGCGACGGCAAAGACGTGTGTGCAAATATGGAAGTTCTGGAGTCATGGAGCTGTGGTTAAGGGCCATTCAGGCTCTCGGGTGATGACAAACATTATGGTGGTGAGGCCAGAGGCGTCAAAATGCCTTAACTATGGCATACGATCGTGCTTGACCTAGTGCCGAGAGCTGCAGGACACACAGGAACCGGCTGTGCAGTAGCATAGTCGTGTGTGCAACTATGGCAGTTCTAGAGCTGTGGAGCCATGGTTAAGGGCCATTCGGGTTCTCGGGCGGCAACAAACACTATGGTGGAGAGGCCAGAGGTGTCAAAACACCTTAACCATGGTGCATGGGCGTGCTTGACTTGGTGCGAGGAGCCGTAGGACGCGCAGGGAACTGGCCGTGCGGCGGCAAAGTCGTGTGTGCAAATATGGCGCTTACGAGCCGTGGAGCCGAGGTTAAGGGCCGTTCGGCTCTCGAGCGATGGCAAACGCTATGGTAGAGAGGCCGAGAGGTGTCAAAATGCCTTAACCATGGCGTACGGGCATGCTTGACTCGGTCTTTGGGAGCCATAGGACGCGTTGGAACCGACCGTGCGCGCATGGTCGTGTGTGCAAATATGGCGGTTTGGAGGCTGTGGAGCCGTGGTTAGGGGCCCTTCGTGCTCTCTAGTGATGGAAAACTCTATGGTGGAGAGGTAAGAGGCATCAAAATGGCTTAACCATGGCGTACGAGCGTGCTTGACCCGGTGCCGAGAGCCGTAGGATGCACAGGATCCGGCCGTGCGGTAGCACGCCGTGTGTGCAATTATGGATGTTCGGAGTCGTGGAGCCGTAGTTAAGGGTCATTCGGGCTCTCGGTGATGACAAACATTGTGGTGGTGAGGCCGAGGTGTGAAAGCACCTTAACCATGGCATACGTGCTTGACCTAGTTTCGAGAGCCGAGGATACGCAGGAACCGGGCCGTGCGGTAGCATAGTCGTGTGTGCAAATATGGCAGTTCTAGAGCTGTGGAGCCATGGTTTAGGGCCATTCGGGTTCTCAGGCAGCAACAAACGCTGTGGTGGAGAGGCCAGGGGTGTAAAAATGCCTTAACCATGGCGCATGGGCGTGCTTGACTTGGTGCGAGGAGCCGTAGGACGCGCAGGAACCGGCCGTGCGGCAGCATAGTCGTGTGTGCAAATATGGCAGTTCTGGAGCCGTGGAGCCGAGGTTAAGGGCTGTTCAGGCTCTTGAGCGACGACAAATGCTATGGTAGAGAGGCCAGAGGTGTCAAAATGCCTTAACCATGGCGTACGGGTATGCTTGACTCGAGGTCGGAGCCATAGGATGCGTTGGAACCGACCGTGCGGCAGCATGGTCGTGTGTGCAAATATGGCAGTTTTGGAGCCGTGGAGCCGTGGTTAAGGGCCCTTCAGGCTCTCGGGTGATGGAAAACTCTATGGTGGAGAGGTGAGAGGCATCAAAATGGCTTAACCATAGTGTACGGGCGTGCTTGACCTAGTGCCGAGAGCCGTAGGATGCACAGGATCCGGCCGTGCGGCAGCACAGTCATGTGTGCAATTATGGATGTTCTGGAATCGTGGAGCTGTAGTTAAGGGCCGTTCGGGCTCTCGGGTGATGACAAACATTGTGGTGGTGAGGCCAGAGGCGTGAAAATGCCTTAACCATGGCATACGGTCGTGCTTGACCTAGTGTCGAGAGCTGTAGGATACGCAGGAACCGGCTGTGCGGTAGCATAGTCGTGTGTGCAAATATGGCAGTTCTAGAGCTGTGGAGCCATGGTTAAGGGCCATTCGGGTTCTCGGGCGGCAACAAACGCTATGGTGGAGAGGCCAGAGGTGTCAAAACACCTTAACCATGGCGCATGGGCGTGCTTGACTTGGTGCGAGGAGCCGTAGGATGCGCAGGAACCGACCGTGCGGCAGCAAAGTCATGTGTCTAAATATGACAGTTCTGGAGCCATGGAGCCGAGGTTAAGGGCCGTTCAGGCTCTCGAGCTATGGCAAACGCTATGGTAGAGAAGCCAGATGTGTCAAAATGCCTTAACCATGGCGTATGGCAAGCTTGACTCAGTGCCAGGAGCCATAGGATGCGTTGGAACCGACCGTGCGGCAGCACGGTTGTGTGTGCAAATATGGCAGTTTTGGAGCCATGGAGCCGTGGTTAAGGGACCTTCAGGCTCTCGGGTGATGGAAAACTCTATGGTCGAGAGGAGAGAGGCATCAAAATGGCTTAACCATGGCGTACGGGCATGCTTGACCCGGTGCCAAGAGCCATAGGATGCACAGGATCCGGCCATGCGACAAAGACAAGTGTGTGCAAATATGGAAGTTCTGGAGTCATGGAGCTGTGGTTAAGGGCCGTTCGGGCTCTCGGGTGATGACAAACATTGTGGTGGTGAGGCTAGAGGCGTGAAAATGCCTTAACCATGGCATACGGTCGTGCTTGACCTAGTGTTGAGAGCTGTAGGATACGCAGGAACCGGCTGTGCGGTAGCATAGTCGTGTGTGCAAATATGGCAGTTCTAGAGCTGTGGAGCCATGGTTAAGGGCCATTCGGGTTCTCGGGCGGCAACAAACGCTGTGGTGGAGAGGCCACAGGTGTCAAAACGCCTTAACCATGGCACATGGGCATGCTTGACTTGGTGCGAGGAGCCGTAGGACGCAAAGGAACCGGCCGTGCGGCAGCAAAGTCGTGTGCGCAAATATAGCAGTTTTGGAGCCGTGGAGCCGTGGTTAAGGGTCCTTCAGGCTCTCGGGTGATGGAAAACTCTATGGTGGAGAGGTGAGAGGCATCAAAATGGCTTAACCATGGCATACGGGCGTGCTTGACCCGGTGCCGAGAGCCGTAGGATGCACAGGATCCGGCCGTGCGGTAGCACAGTCGTGTGTGCAATTATGGATGTTCAGAGTCGTGGAGCAGGTTAAGGGCCATTCGGGCTCTCGGGTGATGACAAACATTGTGGTGGTGAGGCCAGAGGCGTGAAAACACCTTAACCATGGCATACAGTCGTGCTTGACCTAGTTTCGAGAGCCAGTAGGATACGCAGGAACCGGCTGTGCGGTAGCATAGTCGTGTGTGCAAATATGGCGCTTCTAGAGGCCGTGGAGCCATGGTTAAGGGCCATTCGGGTTCTCGGGGCGGCAACAAACAAAGGCTGGAGAGGCCGAGGTGTCAAAATGCCTTAACCATGGCGCATGGGCGTGCTTTACTTGGTGCCAGGAGCCATAGGACGCGCAGGAACCGGCCGTACGGCACCAAAGTCGTGTGTGCAAATATGGCAGTTCTAGAGCCGTGGAGCCAAGGTTAAGGGCCGTTCGGCTCGAGCTATGGCAAACGCTATGGTAGAGAAGCTAGATGTGTCAAAATGCCTTAACCATGGCGTACGGGCATCCTTGACTCGGTCCCGGAGCCATAGGATGCGTTGGAACCGACCGTGCGGCAGCATGGTTGTATGTGCAAATATGGCGCTTTTGGAGCCGTGGAGCCGAGGTTAAGGGCCGTTCAGGCTCTCGAGCGATGGCAAACTCTATGGTCGAGAGGAGAGAGGCATCAAAATGGCTTAACCATGGCGTACGGGCATGCTTGACCCGGTGCCGAGAGCCATAGGATGCGCAGGATCCGGCCATGCGGCAGCACAGTCGTGTGTGCAAATATGGAAGTTTTGGAGTCATGGAGCTGTGGTTAAGGGCCGTTCGGGCTCTCGGGTGATGACAAACATTGTGGTGGTGAGGCCAGCGGCATGAAAACGCCTTAACCATGGCATACGGTCGTGCTTGACCTAGTGTCGAGAGCTGTAGGATATGCAGGAACCGGCTAAGCGGTAGCATAGTCGTGTGTGCAAATATGGTAGTTCTAGAGCTGTGGAGCCATGGTTAAGGGCCATTCGGGTTCTCAGGCGGCAACAAATGCTGTGGTGGAGAGGCCACAGGTGTCAAAACGCCTTAACCATGGCACATGGGCATGCTTGACTTGGTGCGAGGAGCCGTAGGACGCACAGGAACCGGCCGTGTGGCAGCAAAGTCGTGTGTGCAAATATGGCAGTTCTGGAGCTGTGGAGCCAAGGTTAAGGGCCGTTCAGGCTCTCGAGCAACGGCAAACGCTATGGTAGAGAGGCCAGAGGTGTCAAAATGCCTTAACCATGGCGTACGGGCATGCTTGACTCGCCTTAGGAGCCATAGGACGCGTTGGAACCGGCCGGTGCGGCGGCAAGGTCGTGTGTGCAAATATAGGCTTTGGAGCCGTGGAGCCATGGTTAAGGGTCCTTCAGGCTCTCGGGTGATGGAAAACTCTATCGTGGAGAGGTGAGAGGCATCAAAATGGCTTAACCGTGGCGTACGAGCGTGCTTGACCCGGTGCCGAGAGCCGTAGGATGCACAGGATCCGGCCGTGCGGTAGCACAGTCGTGTGTGCAATTATGGATGTTCTGGAGTCGTGGAGCTGTAGTTAAGGGCCATTCGGGCTCTCGGGTGATGACAAACATTGTGGTGGTGAGGCCAGAGGCGTGAAAACACCTTAACCATGGCATACACTCATGCTTGACCTAGTTTCGAGAGCTGTAGGATACGCAGGAAGCGGCTGTGCGGTAGCATAGTCGTGTGTGCAAATATGGCAGTTCTAGAGCTGTGGAGCCATGGTTAAGGGCCATTCGGGTTCTCGGGCGGCAACAAACACCGTGCTGGAGAGGCCAGAGGTGTCAAAACGCCTTAACCATGGCGCATGGGCATGCTTTACTTGGTGCCAGGAGCCGTAGGACGCGCAGGAACCGGCCGTACGGCACCAAAGTCGTGTGTGCAAATATGGCAGTTCTAGAGCCGTGGAGCCAAGGTTAAGGGCCGTTCAGGCTCTCGAGCTATGGCATACGCTATGGTAGAGAAGCCAGATGTGTCAAAATGCCTTAACCATGGCGTACGGGCATCCTTGACTCAGTGCCGGGAGCCATAGGATGCGTTGTAACCGGCCCGTGCGGAAGACGGTTGTGTGTGCAAATATGGCGCTTTGGAGCCGTGGAGCCGTGGTTAAGGGCCCTTCGGGCTCTCGGGTGATGGAAAACTCTATGGTCGAGAGGAGAGAGGCATCAAAATGGCTTAACCATGGCGTACGGGCATGCTTGACCCGGTGCCGAGAGCCATAGGATGCGCAGGATCCGGCCATGCGGCATCACAAATCGTGTGTCCAAATATGGAAGTTGGAGTCATGGAGCTGTGGTTAAGGGCCGTTCGGGCTCTCGGAGTGATGACAAACATTGTGGTGGTGAGGCCCGGCGGCATGAAAACGCCTTAACCATGGCATACGGTCGTGCTTGACCTAGTGTCGAGAGCCTGTAGGATACGCAGGAACCGGCTATGCGGTAGCATAGTCGTGTGTGCAAATATGGTAGTTCTAGAGCACAGCTGGAGCCATGGTTAAGGGCCATTCGGGTTCTCGAGGGCGGCAACAAACGCTATGGTGGAGAGGCCAAAGGTGTCAAAATGCCTTAACCATGGCGCATGGGCGTGCTTGACTCGGTGCGAGGAGCCGTAGGACGCGGAACCAGCCGTGCGGGCGGCAAAGTCGTGTGTGCAAATATGGCGTTACCGGAGCCGTGGAGCCGAGGTTAAGGGACGTTCGTGCTCTCGGCGATGGCAAACGCTATGGTAGAGAGGCCAGATGTGTCAAAATGCCTTAACCATGGCGTATGGGTATGCTTGACTCGGTCTTGGGAGCCATAGGACGCGTTGGAACCGACCGTGCGGCCGGCATGGTCGTGTGTGCAAGTATGGCGGTTTTGGAGCCGCGGAGCCGTGGTTAAGGGCCCTTTAGGCTCTCGAGTGATGGGAAACTCTATGGTGGAGAGGTGAGAGGCATCAAAATGGCTTAACATGGTGTACGGGCGTGCTTGACCCGGTGCCGAGAGCCGTAGGATGCACAGGATCCGGCCGTGCGGCAAGCACAGAGCACGTGTGTGCAATTATGAATGTTCTGGAGTCGTGGAGCTATAGTTAAGGGCCGTTTGGGCTCTTGGGTGATGACAAACATTGTGGTGGTGAGGCCAGAGGCGTCAAAATGACTTAACCATGGCATACGGTCATGCATGACCTAGTGTCGAGAGCTGTAGGATACGCAGGAACCGGCTGTGCAGTAGCATAGTCGTGTGTGCAAATATGGCAGTTTGAGAGCTGTGGAGCCATGGTTAAGGGCCATTCGGGTTCTCAGGTGGCAACAAACGCTATGGTGGAGAGACCAAAGGTGTCAAAATGCCTTAACCATGGCGCATGGGCATGCTTGACTTGGTGCGAGGAGCCGTAGGACGCGCAGGAACCGGCCGTGCGGCAGCAAAGTCGTGTGTGCAAATATGGCAGTTCTGGAGCCGTGGAGCCGAGGTTATGGGTTGTTCAGGCTCTCGAGTGATAGCAAACGCTATGGTAGAGAGGCCAGATGTGTCAAATTGCCTGAACCCTGGCGTACGGGCATGCTTGACTCAGTGCCGGGAGCCATAGGACGCGTTGGAACCGACCGTGCGGCAGCATGGTCGTGTGTGCAAATATGGCAGTTTTGGAGCCGTGGAGCCATGGTTAAGGGCCCTTCAGGCTCTCGGGTGATGGAAAACTCTATCGTGGAGAGGTGAGAGGCATCAAAATGGCTTAACCATGGCGTACGGGCATGCTTGACCCGGTGCCGAGAGCCGTAGGATGCACAGGATCCGGCCTTGCGGCAAAGACAACGTGTGTGCAATTATGAATGTTCTGGAGTCGTGGAGCTATAGTTAAGGGCCGTTTGGGCTCTCGGGTGATGACAAACATTGTGGTGGTGAGGCTAGAGGCGTAAAAATGCTTTAACCATGGCATACGGTCATGCATGACCTAGTGTCGAGAGCTGTAGGACACACAGGAACCGGCTGTGCAGTAGCATAGTCGTGTGTGCAAATATGGCAGTTCGAGAGCTATGGAGCCATGGTTAAGGGCCATTCGGGTTCTCAGGTGGCAACAAACGCTATGGTGGAGAGGCCCGAGGTGTCAAAATGCCTTAACCATGGCGCATGGGCTTGCTTGACTTGGTGCGAGGAGCCGTAGGACGCGCGAGAACCGGCCGTGCGGTAGCAAAGTCGTGTGTGCAAATATGGCGGTTACGGAGCCGTGGAGCCGAGGTTATGGGCCGTTCGGGCTCTCGAGCTATGGCAAACGCTATGGTAGAGAGGCCGAGGGTGTCAAAATGCCTTAACCATGGCGTACGGGCATGCTTGACTCGGGCCGGGAAGCCATAGGATGCGTTGGAACCGACCGTGCGGCAACATGGTTGTGTGTGCAAATATGGCGCTTTTGGAGCCGTGGAGCCGTGGTTAAGGACCCTTCGTGCTCAGGGTGATGGAAAACTCTATGGTGGAGAGGTGAGAGGCATCAAAATGGCTTAACCATGGCGTACGGGCCCGCTTGACCCGGTGACGAGCCGTAGGATGCACGGGATCCGGTCGTGCGCGGCACGATCGTGTGTGCAAATATGGAAGTTCTAGAGTCATGGAGCAATGGTTAAGGGTTGTTCGGGCTCTCGGGTGATGAAAAACATTGTGATGGTGAGGCCGGAGGCATTAAAACACCTTAACTATGGCATACGTTCGTGCTTGACCTAGTGCCGAGAGTCAGAGGACACGCAGGAACCGGCTATCTTGATAGCATAGTTGTGTGTGCAAATATGGTAGTTCTAGAGCATGGAGCCATGGTTAAGCGCCATTCGGGTTCTCGAGCGGCAACAAACGCTGTGGTGGAGAGGCCAGAGGTGTCAAAACGCCTTAACCATGGCGCATGGGCGTGCTTGACTTGGTGCGAGGAGCCGTAGGACGCGCAGGAACCGGCCGTGCGGCAGCAAAGTCGTGTGTGCAAATATGGCAGTTCTGGAGCCATGGAGCCGAGGTTAAGGGCCGTTCAGGCTCTCGAGCGATGGCAAATGCTATGGTAGAGAGGCCAGAGGTCTCAAAATGCCATAACCATGGCGTACGGGCATGCTTGACTCAGTGTGGGGAGCCATAGGACGCGTTGGAACTGACCGTGTGGCAGCATGGTCGTGTGTGCAAATATGACAGTTTTGGAGCCGTGGAGCCGTGGTTAAGGGCCCTTCAGGCTCTCGGGTGATGGAAAACTCTATGGTGGAGAGGTGAGAGGCATCAAAATGGCTTAACCATGGCGTACGGGCATTCTTGACCCAGTGCTGGAGCCGTAGGATGCACGGGATCTCGCCGTGCGGCCCGACACGGTCGTGTGTGCAATTATGGATGTTACGGAGTCGTGGAGCTGTAGTTAAGGGCCGTTCGGGCCCTCGGGTGATGACAAACATTGTGGTGGTGAGGCCCGGAGCGTCAAATTGCCTTAACCATGGCATACGGTCGTGCTTGACCTAGTGTCGAGAGCCGTAGGACACGCGGGAACCGGGCCCGTGCGGTAGCATAGTCGTGTGTGCAAATATGGTAGTTCTAGAGCCGTGGAGCCATGGTTAAGGGCCATTCGGGTTCTCGGGCAGCAACAAATGCTGTGGTGGAGAGGCCGAGGTGTCAAAATGCCTTAACCATGGCGCATGGGTGTGCTTGACTTGGTGCGAGGAGCCGTAGGACGGGGAACCGGCCGTGCGGTAGCAAAGTCGTGTGCAAATATGGCGGTTACTGGGAGCCGTGGAGCCGAGGTCAAGGGCCGTTCATGCTCTCGAGCAATGGCAAACGCTATGGTAGAGAGGCCCGAGGTGTCAAAATGCCATAACCATGGCGTACGGGCATGCTTGACTCGATCTTGGGAGCCATAGAACGCGTTGGAACCGACTGTGCGGCAGCATGGTCGTGTGTGCAAATATGGCAGTTTTGGAGCCGTGGGGCCATGGTTAAGGGCCCTTTAGGCACTCGGGTGATGGAAAACTCTATGGTGGAGAGGTGAGAGGCATCAAAATGGCTTAACCATGGCGTACGGGCGTGCTTGACCCGGTGCCGAGAGCCGTAGGATGCACAGGATCCGGCCGTGCGGCAGCACAGTCGTGTGTGCAATTATGGATGTTCTGGAGTCGTGGAGCTGAGAGGCATCAAAATGCCTTAACCATGGCATACGGTCATGCTTGACCTAGTATCGAGAGCTGTAGGACACGCACGAACTGGCTGTGTGGTAGCATATTAGTGTGTGCAAATATGGCAGTTCTAGAGCTTTTGAGCCATGGTTAAGGGCCATTCGGGTTCTCGGGCGGCAACAAATGCTGTGGTGGAGAGGCCAGAGGTGTCAAAATGCCTTAACCATGGCACATGGGTGTGCTTGACATGGTGCGAGGAGCCGTAGGACGTGTAGGAACCGGCCGTGCGGCAGCAAAGTCGTGTGTGCAAATATGGCAGTTCTAGAGCCGTGGAGCCGAGGTTAAGGGCTGTTCAGGCTCTCGAGCGATAGCAAACGCTATGGTAGAGAGGCCAGAGGTGTCAAAATGCCTTAACCATGGCGTACAGGCATGCTTGACTCAATGCCTGGAGCCATAGGACGCGTTGGAACCGACCGTGCGGCAGCAGGGTCGTGTGTGCAAATATGGCAGTTTTGGAGCCGTGGAGCCGTGGTTGGGGCCCTTCGTGCTCTCGGGTGATAGAAAACTCTATGGTGGAGAGGTGAGAGGCATCAAAATGGCTTAACCATGGGGTATGAGCATGCTTGAACTGGCCGAGAACCGTAGGATGCACGGGATCGGCCATGCGGCAAAGACAAGCGTGTGTGCAAATATGGAACTTCGGAGTCGTGGAGCCGTAGTTAAGGGCCGTTCGGGCTCTCGGGTGAAGACAAACATTGTCGTGGTGAGGCCGGGCGTCCAAAACGCCTTAACCATGGCATACGATCGTGCTTGACCTAGTGTCGAGAGTAGGACACGCAGAACCGGGCCGTGCGGTAGCATAGTCGTGTGTGCAAAGCGGCGGTTCACCGCACTGGCCGGTTCTTGCGTGTCCTGCAGCTCCGGCACTAGGTCGGCCTTGCCTCTGCGTATGCCATGGTTAAGGCGTTTTGACGCCTCCGGCCTCACCACGACAATGTTTGTCATCACCCGAGAGACCGAATGGCCCTTAACTACAGCCCACGACTCCAACATCCATAATTGCACACACGACAAGTGCTACCATGGCGGCCGTATCCTGCATCCTACGGTTCTCGGGATCGGGTCAAGCACGCCGTACGCCATGGTTAAGCCATTTTGATGCCTCTCACCTCTCCACCATAGAGTTTTCCATCACCCGAGAGCCCGAAGGGCCCTTAACCACGGCTCCACAAACCGTAAACCGCCATATTTGCACACACGACCATGCCGGCCGCACAGCTAGTTCCAACGCGTCCTATGGCTCCCCTAAGACCGAGTCAAGCATGCCCGTACGCCATGGTTAAGGCATTTTGACACCTGCGGCCTCTCTACCATAGCGTTTGGCGTCGCTTGAGAGCCCGAATGGCCCTTAACCTCGGCTCCATGGCTCCGGAACCGCCATATTTGCACACACACGACTTGCCGCCGCACGGCCGGTTCTCGCGCGTCCTACGGCTCCTCGCACCAAGTCAAGCACGCCCATGCGCCATGGTTAAGGCGTTTTGACACCTCCGGCCTCTCCACCATAGCATTTGTTGCCGCCCGAGAACTCCGAATGGCCCTTAACCATGGCTCCACAGCTCTAGAACTGCCATATTTGCACACACGACTATGCTACCTCACAGCCGGTTCCTGCGTGTCCTACATTTATCGACACTAGGTCAAGCACGGCCGAATGCCATGGTTAAGGTGTTTTGATGCCTCTGGCCTCGCCACCACAATGTTTGTCATCACCCGAGAGCCCGAACGACCCTTAACTACAAACCACGACTCCGTAACATCCATAATTGCACACACGACGTGCTGCCGCACGGCCGGATCCCCGTGCATCCTATGGCTCTCAAGACCGGTCAAGCACGGTACGCCATGGTTAAGCCATTTTAATGCCTCTCACCTCTCCACCATAGAGTTTTCCATCACCCGAGAGCCCGAAGGGCCCTTAACCACGGCTCCACGGCCGCAAAACGCTGCCATATTTGAACACACGACCATGCCGCCGCACGGCCGGTTCCAACGCATCCTATGGCTCCCGGCACTTGAGTCAAGCATGCCCGTACGCCATGGTTAAGGCATTTGACACCTCGGCCTCTACCATAGCGTTTGCCATAGCTCGAGAGCCTAAATGGCCCCGAACCTTGGCTCCATGGCTCCCGTAACCGCCATATTTGCACACACAACTTTGCCGCGCACGGCCGGTTCCCGCGCGTCCTACGGCTCCCGGCACCAAGTAAAGCACGCCCATGCGCCATGGTTAAGGCATTTTGACACCTTTGGCGTCTCCAAAGACAGCGTTTGTTGCCGCCAGAGAACCCGAATGGCCCTTAACCTTGGCTCCACAAACTCTAGAACTGCCATATTTGCACACACGACTATGCTACCGCACAAAATGGTTCTTGCGTGTCCTACGACTCCTCGGCACTAGGTCAAGCACGACCGTATGCCATGGTTAAGGCATTTTGACACTTCCCGGCCTCACCACCATAATGTTTGTCATCACCCGAGAGCCCGAATGGCCCTTAACAACAGCTCCACGACTCTAGGACTTCCATATTTGCACACACGACCGGCCGCCGCATGGCCGGATCCCGTGCATCCTACGGCTCTTGGCACCGGTTCAAGCACGCCGTACCCCATGGTTAAGCCATTTTTGATGCCTCTCACCTATCCACCATAGAGTTTTCCATCACCCGAGAGCCCGAAGGGCCCTTTAACCATGGCTCCATGGCTCCAAAACTACCATATTTGCACACACGACCATGCTGCCGTACGGTCCGGTTCCAACGCATCCTATGGCTCCCAAAGATCGAGTCAAGCATGCCCGTACGCCATGGTTAAGGCATTTTGACACCTCTAGCCTCTCTACCATAGCGTTTAAGCCATCGCCAAGAGCCCGAACAGCCCTTAACCCGGCTCCACGGCTTCGTAACTACCATATTTGCACACACGACTTTGTTGCCGCACGCCCGGTTCCCGCGTCCCTACGACTCCTCGCACCAAGTCAAGCACGCCCATGCGCCATGGTTAAGGCATTTTGACACCTCTCGGCCTCTCCACTATAGCATTTGTTGCTGCCGAGAACCCGAATGGCCCTTAACCTCGGCTCCATGGCTCCGTAACCGCCATATTTGCACACACGACTTTGCTGCCGCACGCCGTTCCTGTAGTCCCTACGGCTCCTCGCACCAAGTCAAGGACGCCATGCGCCATGGTTAAGGCATTTTGACACCTCTCGGCCTCTCCACCATAGCATTTGTTGCCGCCCGAGAACCCGAATGGCCCTTAACCATGGCTCCACAAATTGCCAGAACCGCCATATTTGCACACACGACTATGTTACTTGTGGAGGTATAACTCCATATACCCTCACGGCCTAGTTTGGGCCGACACGCTATCATCAGGCCGGCCCATCAAGCTTCAAGACCGATCGGCTCAGGTTGGTCGGACACTCCTAAAAACAGCATGAATAATCGAAGACCGACAAGGAGGACAAGACTAGCCGAGATAGGAAAGTTTAGACTTGTAAAGTATGTAAACATAGTACCGATAGGCTAGTTCCGAATTTTGTAACCTTGCTCCCCGCGATATATAAGGAGAGCAAGGACCCCCATGCTGTGGACAATGCGGCATAACGCAGACTCATACATCCACATCATAATTGAAACAGAGCGGGACTAGGGGTTTTACGATCCTTGCGGCACAACACAGGTAAACCTCGTGTGATTGCTCCCCGTTTACGTCTTGCTCGCAATCTCGTGCGCCTTCCGCCAATCCATTACCCGGTCGTGGCATACCCCGGTTGGACTATCGCCGATATTTCGTCGACGCAGTGGCGCGCTGGGGGGTGCGCACCGAGATTTCACGTCGATCAAGATGGTTTCCTTCCCGGCTTCCATGACTTTCGGGCCGGCCTCACCTTCAACTTCGGAACGTTCACCCGACTTCCAATCCCGAAGAACCAAGCACATACGACTCACGCTCCGGCATCACGCCGACAAGGGCACCAATGGCCGCGCCAAACCAGATCCAACTCATCCCGTGACCACCATTGCGGTCCCAACCAATCCACCGGCCGATAGCTGACGAAGACGGCGGCCAACACCTCCGACCGGTCCTAACCAAAGGAGGCATCGCCAAAGAACACGGATCTACTCCGTTTGATCCATCAACAAGACATGAGGTTGATCGAAACCCATGCCAACTTCGAGTCACTCCGACGACGCGTCGCGTGATCTACAACTCGCGCGACAACAAATTCCTAATGCATCGACACGAAGGCGTAACAACCATCGTAGAGTCACTTTGGACGCTCCGAGCGGCCACGCCTCCGCAGCCGGTGAATCTCTACAACAACGCGTTTCAACAAATCCCGTGGCAACCATGGCTAAGGCCGATGGCGGTAAACCACGCTAGCCCTACCACGCGCCGATCATCATATGCGGGTCGGAGAGGCCACCAAGCAACATACGGCGTAGGATCCCGGCCGATATCCAAGATCCGAGAGAGAGACTTCACAACAAGCCTCACGACAACATGTTAGCCCGCATCGACAACACAAACTACCCAACACGATGTGCCTAGTCGGAGTTACGCGTCAACAAGATAAATAAGGTAAACGCCCGTCGCAACGAACGACGGCGACGATACGAGAAATTCGACGATCTGGTCGGAACCCACCAACTACGCCTATTACTGCAACGCAGCAAGAACGATCCCCACAAAACAACACATCTAACGCCCGGTTGTTCGGCAGAACGCACCGAGCTAGCCGCGCCCCCTTCGGCCGTGATGAACAACGGAGGGAAAAGCGACGGCAAGAGAGAGATCGGGCCGCCATGGCAACGCCAAACCTGCAATGTGAGCAAAGAGCGTAACGACCACGAGCACGTTCAACTCGATCCTCCAATGACAATAGCTGCCGGCACACAGGCCGTGGCACTTGCCGACGACACCAAGACGTAGAAAGAAAACGGAGGCACATCGTAAACACATGGCACAAACTGTGAGAGAATCGCCGCAGCCTTGGCATAAGGGACGACACAAGGGATTCACCTAACATGGATGAGCCTCGTTGTTGTACCCAACCCATACTGCATTTACTTACCGTACACAAACGTGCTCGGAGCCCTCCTCCCCGGACGAATGGTTCCGTCTTGCTCAAACAAAACCGTAATGGTTTCATCACTCCCTTCTTGGACAATTTGGCAGACTGTAGAACCAAACCGGAGGCTCCCTAGTCCAACCCTCCCGAGGACTAGGATACCTCCACACACCGAGCACATATTCCCTAATCCAATAAACCCCGCCAATCTTCGGCGCATGTACAGCTCGATCACTGGGTGCAAAACATCCGAAGGCATGTTCATAAACGGCGTAGTGGTACGAAGTAGTACAAAAGGGGAAGCCAACAGAAGAACTCAAGCTCCTTAGATTCTTTTGGCGTATGTAC